>JAHPZR010030637.1:0-37721 GCA_019787425.1 Platygyra sinensis | reverse complement strand
GTGACAAAATGTACAGAGGGGAGAGCTGACTATTTTCATTTTGTATAGAGATTTATTGGTATATAATATCCGATTGAGAATTTTGTATTGGAAAATTCTTGTATTGGTGTCGATTGTAACTACATGTGGAATTAGATAGATTGTTTCCCATTCTAAGCTATGATTGTGAAATAAAGTTGTATATTTATGTCGTGCGGAAGGGTAGACTTGGGTCATCTCTACTAGCTCCCAGTATAGTTTTTTCGAGTTGATTGAATCGAGCAAAACGCTTTTACCATTTAAAAAGAGGGTGTGTTGCATTACAGGCGGGCCATGAAATACGATAAGAGTCTCATTCGAGCTGATTAGGCTTTTCCACGGAGAGGGAAGAGAGTCAAAAATACCCAGAAGTGAGAAAAAATCTACAAGCGTAAGTCCAGTAGCCGCAAAAGAGGGCCATGGTTTTAACTTGCCATTGTTGGTTAAAATGTCAGAAATGAAAACGATACCTTTTGAGAATAGTCTTCTATTAAAAACGGGTCTATCGTTAATGCGTATGAATTGATTGTTCCACAAGATTTGTTTCAAGACTTCCTCACGAGACTCAGCAGGCTTAGCCGTTAATTTGGACCAGACATTGAGACATTCTCTGTAAAAGCTGGGAAGGTTATCTGATAGATCGGAAGAATTGAAATTACAATGTAAGAAAAATTTTCCACCGTAGTCCTTAAGAAAGAAAGAAAGAAAATGTTTCCATGGGCTGTCGTAATCCTCGATGTATTTTTTAAGACAAATAATGCGTTGAGTATCAATAAGAGTTTTAATATGAGGCATTCTCAGACCACCATTCTTATAATCGCTGATTAGTGCTAAGCGCTTAATTTTGTCACGTCCTTTCCAGATGAATCTGTAGATAATGGAGTTAAGCTCTTTCATAACTTTTTTTGTGGAGCACATTAGTGATGCACGAAACATGAATTTTGGTATTACAAAAGTCTTCACAACCTGGATTTTACCATATAACGTCAAGTTCCGCCATTTCCATCCTGCTAGAGTTTCAGAAAGCGATCTCAGAGTTTCATCATAGTTGAGCTCTTGTTTTTTCTTCAAATCGTAAGTAAAATGAACGCCAAGAATTTTAATTGGTTTATTAACTTTGTCAATACCAACGAGAAGGGGTTGGTCTCTATTGTGGCAAGTTCCTAGCCATAGAGCTTCGGTTTTTTCCGCATTGAGCTTTAAGCCGGAACACATTCCAAATCTATGAAGAAACACGGAAAGATTTTCGAGGGAATTAACGTCGTGTAGAAACGTTGTCAGATCATCGGCAAAAGCTGCAAGCTTGATTTCTTTATCAACGACGATACCTTTTATACCCTCTTCGCTTCTGATTTTAACAAGCAACACCTCGAGAGCAATGATGAAGAGGTATGCCGACAAAGGATCCCCCTGCCTGACACCTCTTCGAACGTCAAAAAGCTGAGAAGAAAAACCGTTGTTTAAAACACAACTCGATATATTACAGTAGAGTACCGAAACCCAACGAATAAATGATTCACCGAGGTTAAAAGATCGCAAGGCTCCAAATAAGAAAGACCAGCTTAGCGAGTCAAAAGCTTTCTCGAAATCAAAGGCAACCATTAGACCAGGTAGCTGTTGAATTTTAGTGTACTCCATGATATCGTCAATGGTGCGGATAGCATCGAAGATCGTTCTGCCTTTAATATATGCATACTGGTCAGCCTGTATGATTTCTGGTAAAATTTTCTCTAAGCGTAAAGCGAGAGCTTTTGAGGCAATTTTCATATCTACATTCAGGAGAGAAATTGGCCTCCAATTTTTGATGTACCTTCTATCCCTGTCCTTTTTGTCAATTAATTTAATAGTGGCTTGCTTTTGTGAAGAGGATAGTTCGCCGTGCTCAAAAGAATAGTTCAGGGAATCTGTGAGTTGCTGACCTAATAAATTCCAGAAAGTTTTATAGAATTCAGCCGTGAGTCCGTCGTTACCGGGAGTCTTGCCATTAGAAAACTTTTTCAGCGCCTCGAAGCATTCAGCGCACGTAAGCAATCCTTCACAAGTCATTTTCGAATTGTTACTCAAAGATGGTATGCTAGGATTTTCTAAAAAGTCCGAAGCAAAATCTTCACCTTCTTCGGAATCGTGGTTGCTATATAGCGTTTGATAGTAATCTCTGAGCTCGTTAATTATAGATCTGGGATTGACTGTAATTTTTCCTGTGGAATCATAAATTCGGCGTACAGCAGCTTTACCGCGTCTTGTTTTTTCCAAATTTAAAAAGTATTTCGAGTTTTTCTCGCCGTTCTCATACCAGTTGATTCTAGAACGCACAATGCATCCACGCACAATGTAGTCATGGAGAAGTTCATATTCCTGTTTTGCTACTTCGAGGTTGTTTACATTGTTTTGCGAAGGGTCATTATCACAGATCAATTCATATCTTTTGACGTTCTTTTCCGCTTCAGCTAGGCGTGCTCTGCGCTCTCTGGCCTTTCCTTTGCTGTATTTCATAGTACAAGATCTTACTCTGTATTTTATTAAGTCCCACAGAACTCGCTTGTCAGTAACTTCTTTAAATTCGTCAAGCCATTCAGAGTATTTTAAAGAGATAAGTTCAATATAGGAGGAATCTTGTAATAAACTGGAATTGAATTTCCAATAGGAAGGACCCTGTGATTGCTTTTCTAAACTGTTCAAAAGCAGGGTAATCGCTGAATGGTCTGACTTGATAGCAGGAATAATATCAGTTTTAGATACATTGTCTTGAACAGCATTACTTATGAGCCAGAAGTCTAGCCGGCGTCTAATAAAGGGCTTTTTCTGAGTCCAAGTAAAGCTTCTTTTTTCGGGATGATGTATGCGCCAAATATCAATAAGATCGTAAGTCATCATTAGTTCTTTAATCCTTCGCACTGAAGGTTTCGTCTCAATTCTTCCCCCGAGATTATCTAGCGTAGGATTGAGGTGAGTATTGAAATCGCCACCGATAATGATCTCGCAATCTGGATCTAGATTGAGCTCATCCAGCGCGGATTTAACGTCGTCGAAAAATTTACATTGTTCACGACTTTTAGTGGGTGCGTATAAATTAACTAACAGGAAAGGCGAGTCTTGAATGGTTGCTTCGACAAGAATGTACCTGCCTTCGGTGTCAATATACTCACTTTTAATTTCGAAATGAAGCTCGTTATTGAATAGGATTAACACTCCTCTGCTATGATTGGTCCCATGAGCAAACAACATTTTACCTTGCCACTGAAACTTCCATTCATTCTCAATGTCTGGAGTACTGTAGGTTTCTTGTAAAAAAAACTATATCGGCATTTTGCTGCTTAACCCATGTAAAGATAGATTTTCTTTTGAAATAGTCACGAATCCCTCGAGCATTTAGAGACAACAGGTTAAAATTATAATTAGCCATGAATCTCAGTTGGGACCACTGAAACGTTCGCCATAAAACAATAGATGAGTGAAAGCTTAAAAAAAGAAGAAGCAGTGGGTAATTTAAAAAAAAAGAAGCATCTGGAGAACTTGCACACAAACAAACAAACAAGCATACTACTGAAAACTGCAAACACTACGAGAAGACATAGAAACAAGTGCGTACTTACCAACCGCCCCAAAACTAGTTGTATGGGCATGCCTACACTTCGGGTGTTGCTCCAGGAGTTACAAAAAAGTATGCCGCTAAAATTTACATAATTTAGCACGTAGATAAATTCAAAAATAACACTTCTAAGATTTACATAATTTAGCAAGGTGGCAGATTGGACTGCAGTAGAAGTTAAGATCTTTAAATAGTAAACAAACCATTAAAGTTCTCCGTAGTAGAGAAAAAAAAATTTAACAGAGGACACATGTTCATTCCAAAGGTTGATCTGGCGGCAGAAATTTTCCATTCACAAACAATTGATCTGGGTGGGCCTTGCTGAAGTGTACCCTGTAGCCTTTATCTCGCGCTTGCTTGAACTTTTTCTGCTGTTGTTTACGAAGATCGTATAAATCTTTCGGGATATCGTCGTACATCGAAAAAACTTTGTCCTTTAATTCTTTTCGGGCCACGCTCATAACTTCTTCCTTGTCAGTAAACCGCAGGAACCGCACAATAATAGGCCTTGATGATGTGGAATTAGGTTTGCCCAAGCGATGAACCCTTTGGAACTCATATTTGGTTCGTGAATTTCCAATCTTTAATTCCTGTTCGAAGAATTTGTGTACGATTTCTTTGGTGTCTTCGGACTCTGAAGCATTTTCATTGCCGGTGGTTTGAGGAACTCCAAAAATTTTAACATTTTCTCTTCTACTGTAAGCTTCTAAATAGAGGAGGTCCTTCTTACATTTGTCAAGCTGGGCTCTGTGATCGTACAAGTTCTTTTGCAGTTCAGCGACATCATCCTCATTGTAATTAATCGATGTTTCCAATTCGGTTATCCTTTTCTCTCTTTTCCCGGCTCCTTCTTTAAGCATCGTTACGTCTGCGTCAAGCCTGCTGAGAGTGGACTCGATATTCGCCATCGTAGAGGCCAGACTATCCAAGCGGTTTTCAATAAGAGAGAGCGTCTCAAGGCGTTCCATAATACGATCCAACTTCGCAGTCACGCTCTCGGCCATGTTAAGAGCATCAAGTACAATATCACTCGAACTGGCGTTCTCTTCTAAGTTATTTCTCGTTTTTTTTATCAGCGGGTGAAATAGAGGTCCCAGTCTGGCGTGGTGAGCGGTTTTTTCTCTTAGCGGGCATGTGAAAATTAGACGTAAAAACCGGAGCAACAGCAACACGTTCACTCCGCCATCTTACTTCCAAACATACCATAAGTGCTTTTTCTATCATTTACCATTTAGCTTAAAGATCTCTATTCTTGGCTTGCATGTGACGTCATCATTTTCTAAAATCCAAAACTAAAGAGCCACCAAAGTTTTTATCCTCATCATGCAAATTAGAATGGGTAAATTGACATTTGTTTACAACGTTTCAGCTCAGTAGCTTGCTTCGTCTGGAAACCAGCGCATTTTGAATTTCAGAGTTATGGCGGTGCGTGACATAAAGCTACGAGCGCGTTTGTTGAAAAATATCTTCTTATGTCGTAATTTTCGGCCTATTCAGAGGTTAAAGTATTAGGAAAAGTGCTTATGTACATGCTTTTTTGTTCAGTGCAGATAACAAGTCGCCTAGATGGCCAAAGTAAGTTCCAGATGATTACACTATTTTCCGGCCGCCATGTTAGTGTTCCGCCACGGAGGTACACCAACATGGCGGCTCCATACTGGGTTCTGTAAATTTGTGCAGAATATTTCGACGAATATCTCAGGTTTAGGAAAACGCACAGACTTAAAACTTGGACAAGTTTCATCTTTACCAGTCTCCTATAGCATCACAATTTCTTGACTTCATACACATAATGGATTTCGATTTATTTTTATATTGCGTGACAGTACAAGCCAAGAATAAATGCGTTCAGCTTGGATTTTCTACATTTAATGGAAAAGTCTAGGGAAATCTGCGAAGAGATTTTTTTTCTTTCTTTTTCTAAAAAAAAGCTGACATTAACATTTTATTACTTATTCAAGGCTAATTATCTCGAAAAAAATCCTTGGCTACGCCAATTTCTATTTCTGGATTGCAATAGCCCTTGCTAAGATGTACTTTTTCGATCTGGTCCTAGATCGGTGGCAAGGAGTGAAGTCATCAAGCGAGGGCTTCAATGACTTCACGAAAAGTTGTAAATTGCAAGTGAACTTATTCCTTTATTTCGCAAAATTCCGCCTTTAGTCGGCGAGATGTTTCCCCGTTCTTGAGAAACATTTGAATAAAAAGACGCATTCATTACTATTGTCAACTATAACGTCTAGAAAATTGTGCCGAGTATCTCCTTCCTTGACGGGTAACACGTCTAGTATTTTTCCTGGCTTGTACACAAAAAAACAACATTAACAAAACACTAACGTGCTAATTTTAGATCTCAACACCCGAAATGGTGTCACAACGACCCGGCTTTAACTTTTCCTCGTAAGGCCTGGAATACTAATGGAGCGAGCTACAGTTAGGATAGTATTGTGTTGCATGGAAATTAGTTGCAACATAGCCTGCATTTCACTAACTCACTCACTCACTCATTCACTCACTCATCCTCTTTGCTCAAGCGAGTGAAGAATAAGGCCACAAATCAGCATTTCAGATTTCTTATTTTGGTTTGACGATGATGGAGCTGTTGACAGGATGGCAGCCTGGTGACCTTTGATGGAGAGGGGTATACTTATTATATGAGTTAATGTACTTGTTAGCACGGCATACAATGGAGGGAGATATTTATATCAGTTATTTCCTACACATTATGTCAGTTGCCACCATCTTGGATTGCAGAAGGCGGAAAAGCGAAAGAGGGGGAGGGAAGTTATAGCGGTTGGCAACAAAGACAAAACTTGATGATAGACCACAGCAGGTTTATTCAAACACCTTTCATCACCCTTAATTAGATCAAACAATGCCTTTTTACGTCACGTGCAAATACAATATTCCGCACATGAATGTTAGCGTGAAACAATTTAAAGTGCCCGTAACGTCAAAATTTTTGTTTTCCTTTTTGATCCTACATTCAAGCAAGGTTTTGCGAAAAAAATTCGATTTGGATAAAACACGGTTTTTCCCATGAATTCTAAAAAAGCCTGCGGCCTGTTTCTCGAGGCTCCCGGTAATTACCGGGCCCGTTGAGCTGTTTTGATTTCCATTAAGTTTTGGAAATGGTGCAGTAAAGTTAATAGCTAAAAAAACAAAATGGACTGCATTAGAGGTCAGAAGACATCTTACTTTTCTCGAGACTTTGATTCTAAAATATGATTTCGGGCCCGTTAAGCTACCGGGGCTTTCGAGAAACATGTCCCTGGGCCGTGTTGTTCAAAGCCCGATTAAGCTAACCCAGGGTCCGCGTGGATTTTGATTTCAGTTTCGTAAATTTTTGGTTAAGTAATCTGTTTACATTGTTTGCCCTTCAGTTTTGAGCTGTAGTAATATCAAACTACACCAAACGTTGGAGGTGAAAAACTTTTTTAAACAAGAAAAAATAATGCCTCAGTTAACGTTTAATCCTAGGTTACCGTTAACCGGCTATCGAACAACCCGGCCCTGAAAATCCTACTTTCTTGCGGTTGACCAGCGCAGCTAATCACAAGATCGACATGTTCAGGGTTGTGATGTAGATTCAACGACGCCTGACAACAGGCTCGACATATCTCACTAGCTTGTTTTACCTCTGTTAAATTAGCATACGATAGGCTGGTTTCCGGAATTTTGTATGGACTAATAAGCTAATTTACAGAGGTAAAACAAACGAGATGAGTCAAGCCTGAAGTCACGAGTTCCTGAATCTACGCCACAACTCATTCTCAACCAACAGAAGACTGGTGTGGATGGTGGACCAAGCGGCGGCAAATTTGAACAATTTCAGAAGTTATCAAAAACTGAAACTTTTTCGCCGACAGAGGTTCATTGGGTGATATGTAGAATCAGATTAGAAAATAAAAATTTTGACGCTATGGGCACTTTATGTTCTAGCGTCACCATTCCAAACACCGGCAATTCAAGCTACATTTCACAAATCAAAAGTCTCGATTACACTATGAATAAAATCAGCACTCCTTCGTCTGCGTCTGCCTTATTCCCAGTTTGGCAATCCGCTTTGTACCAGGCTCTGTGAAAATAAAATAAAACCCAATATATGTAATTAGTCGAGCGGAAAGTAATCACGAACCGGTAACGGTTCTCGCAAGCTCGTTATTCTGGTTTTCTTCAAAGTGAAGCATCTGTTATTGTTTTGGGGCTAAAGTCACTGTTTCTGTAACGTTCGAGTGACTTGTACGCATGTTCTATAGTGTTCACTTAAAGGGTATCGAGCTATCCATGTGATTCCTCGTGAGAGCTGATGCCGACCTTAAGTTGTGATTGTGAGGGTATAGACAAAGTTCCTCCCAAATTTCCTTATGTTCATGGTTGATGAGTAGTAGTCATAAATGGAGGGGTCTACAGGTAATCATTAAATGGGATCAAAGGGAGCGTTCGCTCTAGTACTTGGAAATCGAGGAACGTGATTGCCTGACCAGTAGATGCAGGTGAATTGTGACTTCCCTCAGGATCCCACTTGGCAAGCTCATGACCAGTACGTTTTGGTTGTCCTGACAATTCGCAGGCACTGGAATTTATCTTTGTAGCAGAGAGCCACGTTCAGAGAAACAGTTACACAACATAACTAAGCTATTAAGTTAACTAGGATTGTCAACCGGACTTCTCGGTGCCAAGTAGACAAACTACTTGGCCTCTTGCAATAGTGCGTATGACTGAAACTGAAGCTTTCAAAACCTACTTTTACAAGAAAAAGGCTGACACTGATGAATGAAGACATCTGCTACTAATTTTATCAACTTACTTCAGGCAAATTCGTAAACAAACACATTTCCGTTCACCGTGTTTCCCGAGCCATTGCCAGTCTTCTTGCTAAAATTGCACCGTTTGGACTCCCCGTACTTCTTGTAAGTATTCTTGGCGTTATCTCCTGACCAACAACTTTTATTGTCTGCTCCAAAAATCTTGTAGCCAAGCGCTTCAGCTTTCCCTTTGCAGTAGTTGAAAATCGCATCAGGGCCCTTGGCACTCACTTTGTCGTCAAATAATTCAGGCAAAGCGAAAGTGTCTCTGGGAGACACGTTGCTGTAGCAACCGACAGGTTCCCATTCACCTTAAAGAGAATAAATGAGTGAACTTTTGTCAAAGCTGGAGTATTTCGCATTTCAAAGAAAAGAAATGGTTCAGTAACAGTGACGGATTTACCAGGATAGTACGGGCCGGACTGCACAGATTGTATAGTCCGCCTTGCCTGGCAATTTTCGATATTTTTATTTTGGTTGGAAGTAACATGTCAAAACCAAAAGACAGTGTTTGGCCACATTTACAATCAACAAGATGAGAGATGGAAATACCACAGAGGTAAAAAGGTGAAGTCTGCATACGAGCCAAGTGGCCCATTAGGTCGGAGCTTATCCCGGTTTCTGTAGCATGAAGCGACTGAGAGTATTTCTACTCCACCCTGGATGAGATGCTAGTCAATCACAGGGTTACCCCCCAGCATTAAATTTGCCGGTACCCATTTATACACCTGGGTGGAGAGAGGCACTGTGAGAGTAAAGTGTCTTGCCCAAGAACACAACACAATGTCTTCGGCCAGGGCTCGAACCCGGACCGCTCGATCCGGAGACGAGCACACTAACCATGAGGCCACCGCGCCTCCCATGAAATACCACGGAGCAGAGAATTTTTGATAAAATCCGAGGTGCTTGGAAATGTTGTCAAAGACAGTCTTCGCTGATAAATATATCTTCAAAATCAAAGCACTAAGGATGGCAATTAAGGGTCCCTGTCCATAGGTCGAAACTTCGATTTCGCTCGTATTTTTATGGTATATATGCTAGGGTATGACAAAAACCACTAGATAATTTTTTGGCAAAATCCATTTTTATATTTCAAAGAAGTATGCGAATTCGCATTAACAAATTCCTTTAAAAATGTCATTTGACGAACCATTTTGTTACACAAGTTTGAGAGCCTTAGTTGCATGCAAAACCACATTATTCTTCCCTCTTTGAAACATTCAAATATTTTTGTGCAATGTTTAAATGTGAACAGGGTTGATTTTAGGAAATGCAGCGTTGTCTTTTTGGGTGCAAAATAATTCAATTTCAAAGACATGTATTTCTTTCACTTTAATGCACTTCGTGAATGTAATTAATTTTCACCATGTGCGAAACCTTCCAATTAAGCTTCTGGTAGTTGAATCGCAGAGGGATGGTCTACACTATACAGTTTCCTGTAAACGTTTCTTTGAGCAAATAATTGTGAGCTACGCGAAAGCTTTTTAAAGTGCATTAGAAATGAAAACATTTCACCTTTAGTCGTCAAACTTCAATTTACAAGTTGAACATATATTTTAACATGCGCTACGTGACTTGACCTATATTAAGTTGGAGAATACACCGCCATAATTTCGAAATATCCTAACCTTACTTGCTGTAAAAGGCTGGTCCACAAGCCGATTTGATGTGTTTCGTTCACCATTTGTTGCACATAAAGAAATAAAGTTTGCTTTTGTCATGTTACACAAGGAAATTAATGATCTGTAACCATCTTACGGCCCATATGATCACCCTTGCCGCCAAATCAAGAATTTGTGTGATTTTTACAGGCAGATACTCTTAAGACCAGACATTCAAACTTACTGCATTGAAGAGTCCCTAACCCTCCCTCCATTTTAATGTCTAAAGATGCTTCAGTCTGACGCACCAACATTCATAGTTATATGACACAGATAATGTATGTATGTATACTGTGAAAATTACGTTTGCAAAACAAAAGGCATTTTGTCCCATTAATTTACCTCCTTTCTTTTGGTAAACAAAAACTGTTTCTGATGACAGGAACCCATAACGTAAACCGCCTTTGGTGGAGCCACACCTTGCAGCAGTTCCATATATGCCATAAGAGCTTGCTGCATTCTGGCCAGTCCAGCATCTTGTGTCGTCTAAACCAAATACCGGGATTCCTTCCTGGTTAGCCTTAGTTACGCATTCCCCATATTTCTTTTTCATCTTGCCAAATCGTTTAAATTTAAACAGGATTTCACCCAGGGCTTGTCCTCTGTTTTGGTAGCATCCCACTGGCTTCCACGTTTCTGTCATTAAAGAAGAAAATAACCAAATATTCTAACAAGACCTTCCTTCTTTCATTGTAATGCAGGTTCAAGTAAGAAACAACGATTTCAAATCGTCGTGCTGTTAGGCGTCTAGTTTGGAATGCCTAGCTTCCTCCATGCAACACAACTTCAAAGATCAAAAATGTGAATTAAAGACGGTTTTCTTACTTTGGCATTCCTGATTGTTGCATTCCCTGGTGGCGCTATCGGGTCCCAGTCCATTACAGTCTTCTCCACCATTAGAAGGTGGTGGATTGGTGCACGTTCTCTTAAGTGTTTGCACCCCACCTCCACAAGTCTTTGAACATACACCGTACGGTTTCCAGTCTGAATAACCACCGTTTACTGCAAAAAAAAAACATAAAATAATAATAACGAATGATCTGTGAGACTAGCCAGCAGAGAGTCACGGTAGTTGTTTTAATTTCATCAAAATAAGCATCATCCAATCTAAGATAATGATACCTGCAGGCGCAACTTATAAAGGAAATTGGCCGTTCAAGAGAATATGATCAGTAATAATCGTTTATCTCTTAGCCGTTACATAAACACAGAATAGTGTTTACAATCATAAAGAATGATTGTATACAAAGGTGTATGTGGATCGCTTTTTTTAATGTGGTGGGACTATGATAGGGTAGGAGGCTGATGGGGTTTAGGGAAGGAGTATACATCATGACACAACTTCAAAAACTCTTGTGTGCTATATATAAGTAAACAAAGTTGCGAGCATCAAAATGGAGGGAGTTGCTGACATCAGGTATTTTTTACAAGGTAACTTTGTGGTATTTGTTGGTATTTCCACTATTAGTTTTTTAAACAATAAATGAAAATAGGTTACGGTCACTTCTCTCCGAGAGTTGTAACTTTTGGACGCCATTTGTTTCTAACTCAGTCCAACTCAAGTTCATCGTGGGATGAGTGACCGTGGTCACTTAGGGTGACCTTATGGAACTTAACAGTCACGATTTGCCCATTTGCCCACCTGGACACTCCTGATTGTTGCATTCCCTGGTGGAACTTTCGGGTCCCAGTCCACTGCAGTCTTCTCCATCAGGTGATGGTGGTGGATTGGTACACGTTCTTTTACGCGTCTGTTCTCCACCACCACAAGATTTTGAGCACTCACCGTACGGTCCCCAATCGGAATAACCTCCATTCACTACGAAAATGGATAATACTATAAATAACAAAAAAAATGTTTCCCAGCAGTAATGCCTTTCTAAAGAAAAAACCTAGTTACGAATACTTTGAAGAAACCTTTCTAAAGTCTCGTAATAATAATAATAATAATAATAATAATAATTAATCTTTACTTAAAGAAGCAGTGTCACGAGGATTTTGCTGTTTTAGGGCAATTCTGTGCTAAAATCATTACTTTGAGGCTAAATAAATCATATATAAACCAAACACTTCTGCAAAGCTACGACGAAGATATCAAATGAATTGTATCATAGAGGGCTAACCATAATAAATTTCCTGATGATTTTTGAAACACTTAGCATCCAAACTTGAAAAAAATGGCGAATTTTCAAATTTCAATCCATTTCCATCCATGCCATCCGTAGCGACAGGCAACAACAAACAGTTTCAGTACCTTCAAATAGTCTTTAATAACAAAACTAGATCATTAGTTTTGGAATTCAATTGATGCGAAGACACCTTCTAGCTTTTAATAAAGTTGCCAAATAGCATGACAATGCCCCTTTAAGCGAAGAAACCTCTGAAATTTTAGTACATGCGTTTATTAGCTCTAAACTTGATTACTGCAACTCTGTGTTACATGGTCTTCCTAAACACCTGTTAAACAGGTTGAGATCTATACAAAACACTGCTGCACGCATTGTTACACTATCTAAGCGGTTTGACCATATCACTTATATCATGTTCAAGTTTTATAGTTTATACCATATTACTGTACAGCGCTTTGAGCAATTAGTGGATACTGATGTGAAGTACATGAAATAATTCATATTTGAACTGCGGTTGTAGATGCAAGTGAAGAATAATCGTCGCAGTTAATTTTCCAATTTAAGCAATTGGAAAGAAGCCTGAAAAAATCAGGGCTTCAACGGGATTCGAACCCGTGACCTCCGCGATACCGGTGCGATGCTCTACCAACTGAGCTATGCAGCCATGCACACATTGGGAGCGAGGTCAATTTATTGAGTTCATATCACCCGTGAGGAATGAAATGATGTGAAGTACATGAAATAATTCATATTTGAACTGCGGTTGTAGATGCAAGTGAAGAATGATCATCGCAGTTAATTTTCCAATAATTTTTCAATAAATTAACCTCGCTCCCAATGTGTGGCTGCATAGCTCAGTTGGTAGAGCATCGCACCGGTATCGCGGAGGTCACGGGTTCGAATCCCGGTTAAGGCCTGATTTTATTTTCGGGCTTCTTTCCAATTGCTTAAAGAAAAGCTGAAGAAAAACAAAATGGCTTTTGTCAGCATATTGTCACAAATAAAGTTACTCTTTGGGCCGCTAGTTATTCAGCTTGTGTGGTATATACAAAAACAATTATTCACCTCAGTGTCGGTGAAAGTGGTGGATATATACCTCCACTTCGGTGAATAATTGTTTATTATTATTATTATTATTATTATTATTATTATTATTATTATTATTATTATTATTGGTGTGTTATAATGATTATAATGATTATAATTATAATTATTATTATTATTATTATTATTATTATTATTATTATTATTATTATTATTATTATTATTATTATTATTATTATTATTATTATTATTATTATTATGAACAAAGCGCCTAATTTTCTAACCGCCCATATTGGCGATTACAATACACATTGGGAAGAGGTATAAAAGATAGTAGTAAAAAAACGACTAAACATCAAGCATTGATAAAAAAAAATTAAATGTTAAAAATTTAGATAGCTAGCAGGTATTTTCAAAATGTCTTTTATGGCAATGAAGTCCTGACACCTAATTAAGTCATACAGAAGAATGCTTTACAACCCTTCCTTTGGAACATTGAATAAAGGCTAGGAATTTGTATATTTTTAATCCTGGCGCAGGAGTCGTACTTTTAGCCCAGATTTTCACAATCCTCTCCCCGCCATACTGGGCAATTAAATGATTTTTCTTTGAATGATTTTTCGCCTAGCGTTTAGCCCGCACTGTAGTTTCTCACAAGCCTCTCCCAGCTCAGAAGTCTTTACTTTTGAGCCTAACTTTTCACAATACTCTTCTCAGCCACTCTGGAAAAGGCTTTTCTTTATATGTTCTAGTCTAGCTGCTTTCGGAGGTGCCAGAATTACAAGTCGCTGATAAGATAATGGAATGAAGGCGATAATATTGTCCATATTCTTACCTGGGCACTCCTGATTGTTGCATTCACTAGTAATAGTGTCGGTTCCCAGTACACTGCAATTTTTTCCTCCGTTTGCCGGTGGTGGATTGGTACACGTTCGTTTTTGTGTCTTCACCCCACCTCCACAAGTCTTGGAACACTCACCATAAGGTTTCCAATCCGAGTATCCTCCGTTAACTATAAAAGTCGAGTGAGGAACGGGGCTAATTTTGTATTTCTATAATTACGTCAAGGGGAAAGAGGGGGTATTCGATAATATCGTTGTTTCATCTTGAATTTAAAAATACATTTCTTCAAAACCCTCTATTGCTAGTTACATAAGGCAAGCAAACTTATGATCCTCAGGAAAAAGCTCAGAAACTGCTTCAAACGATGAAGTGTTAATCACCATGCAGGTTTAAACAAGTGCATGATAACTGACAATACTCTTTGCAAGATATAGCGTCCTCAAAGAAAAAGTTGAATCTTGAAGTTATCTATGAATTACAGACTGACCAGTAGTAGTCGACGTCAAAGGCGCTAGGAACTTGCAATTTACCAACTGTTATTCCTGAAAAATACTTGTATATAACTAAACGATGGGTGAAGGATTTTTTTCTGCCAAAGAAAAATTCTTGCACTTGGAGTTTTATGAAAATCCAATTGTATTTATTTGCAATGGTACTTGGTTTGTTATTAAGAAGCTAAAAAGCTAAAAACTAAAAGCTAAAAACAGTCTCAAATTTTTTTTTTTCATTATACCTGGACACCCCTGGATGTTGCATTCCATGGTAGAAGTGTCAGGTCCAAGAGCACTACAGTCTGCTCCTCCGCTTGCCGGTGGTGGATTGGTGCAAGTCCTCTTTCGCGTCTTTACGCCGCCTCCACAAGTTTTTGAGCACTCGCCATACGGTCCCCAATCCGAGTAATTACCATTTACTATGTACAAGCGACATAAGAAGAACCAAATCAATCAATTAAGTCAATTCAATGGATTACTCGTATATTATTTGCAAGTAAGTAATTCCTCAGTATATTTTCCCAACGTTTGCGCAACGTCTGTTGAGGTAGTCGTAGACATTGTCAGCGAAGTTGTAAAACTAAGATGTTAAATTTTAGGCAATTTTCAAAGTCAATTACTGTGGTAGAACAAAATAAATGTCGTTGCACGTACGTTGCTTTAGTGGCTGCCAACAGTAAACAGCGTGGCTACCTTTTGTTGGACATTTAGTCGGAGAAAAGTCGCGTACAAAATCATTATTTTGGAAAATGGAAACCTCTAAATTATCTTAACGTTAATTTTCGCCTCATGATCATTTGCTTACCAGGACAACCTCCACTGTTGCATTCTTCTGTTAAGGTATCAGGTCCCAGACCAGAACAATCCTTGCCACCGGGGCTTGGGGGAGGACTTGTGCAATAACGCCTTCGGGAGCGATGACCAGTACCACAAGTTACAGAACACTCAGTCCAATCACCCCACTGAGAGTACCCACCATTATCTGGAAAACATTATATGTTTGTACGGTAGGTTTCTTCCACTTTTGGTTGTTTTAGGGTGTGTTATGGAATTTTACAGTTTGGCTGTAATATGTGATGGGAAGATAATTACATCTGGGTGAATCACGACAAGTATATACAAAAAGGAGATGAGTGTTCCAGAAAGGTAGCGTAAGGTAACAAACTAGTTGGCTAACCTTATTAATACGGTTAGTTAGGGAGGACTTTGTACAATAAAGGTGAGCCATATTACTAATTAAGGAAAGTCTTGAAGATTCTTACTTGCTTCACATCCGTACAGCTCTACACGCAAGGCGGGAAGAATGTTCCAGTCGATGGCAATGATCCTTATGGCCCTTGCGATAATTGGTGGAGTCAAGTCATGTTTGACAACGCTCTCTTTATCACTGTTGGCTGTGAACACCTGTTAGGTGAAACATTGGTTTTGTCACTGCACCATTTAAGGGAAAGTTTATTTAATATGATAAGAGGGGATGAAGACATTGAAGGGGGGGAGGGCTTCAAAAATTTTTAAAACACCCGGGAGGCTCTGAAAAAAAAATTGTTGAGCTTGGAAGGGGGCTTCGAAAATTTGTACACTTCAAAACCAACACATGACATCATCATACAAATCGGATGGTTCTTAACTCGACAGTATAATTACCTGTGCAACTCAATTGTATCTAGCGATCTTTTTTTAGGAGATCAAAGGAATTGAAGGAGGAGGGTGGGGGGGAGGGGCTCCGAAATTTTTTTGACTACCAGGGGGGGGGGGGAGGGGCTAAAAAATTGAACCGCTAGTGAGGGGAGCTGCTAAAATTTCAAGCTTCCAGTTTCAATATCTTTATCTCCCTTCCCCCTGTCATATTAAATAAACTTTCCCTAAGAGACCTAGACTGTGCGCATTACTTAACCAATATTACAGCTATTCTGTGCGACATTCAGAAATTGCATGATCAGTCGTAGCTCGTGCAATTTCTTGTACGTTATTTGAAACGAAACTCACTATTTGAGGGTCTGTCGAGGTTGCAATTCTTCAACGGCTCTTTTGCTTTTTATAGATCAAATGTTAAATAATTGTAATTACTAGTTACTACTTGGTGGTGTATACTTCGTGCACCGGAATTCTAGTCTTCTCCGCAGCCATGTCACGAAACGTTGGCCGGCTGCGGGGAGACTACCGAAATTCTTGGCCAATCCTATTTATTAGATTTTAGATTGGTTAACTGTAGGTGCATGTCCTCCTGCAAGGACAGTGGGCAACTAGAAGTCAAGACACGGAATTAACGTTGTTTAATTTTATTATATTTTATATTATTGTTAATTTAAAAGTCATTAGCCAATATATTTACCCAGGTATGCCATTTTGTGTAGTAATGGTTGGTGTAACCGCGGGGATCAATATATTCAAGTTTGTAGCTCTTGACATAATAATTCGCGTTATGAAAGCCCTGCGTGGCAATTCCAGTAACTAGAGTGTCTCTTCTAAAACTGATCTGAAGATAAGGTCGATAATTATCATGATCATTCGCTCTTGGTATCCAGCCTCCAAGACGTCCAGGTCCACCCGTATAGTGCAGCCTAGCATTTTTTGGAGCGTACGCTGAAGGTCCCAGACTAGAGGAGGCTGTTATATCGGAATCTGGTATTGAGTTATCTTGCATCCCTAATGGCTCCTTACAACTGTCGTCTTGAGGCATTTGATAACCTAGAAAAACATGGCAAGAAGTGTGAAGACTTTTGTTGTATGTCAAGAAAAATAAGACATACATGAAGCAGTATTAACTGGCAAGTAAATCAAGTAACCAGGGAGCAGTACTGCTAATGCTAGAACTACCATTACCATTCTCACGTACACTTAAACTAAGACTATAATTATCACTACCACTAATACTGCCACTACCACTACAACTACAACTACAACTACCACTACCACCACCACTTCCACGACCGCTACCTCTACCACTACCACTACCACTGCCACTACCACTACCACTACCGCTGTCCACTGCCACTGCCACTGCAAATACCCGTACCACTACCATTGCGGCTACCACAATCACTGCCACTATTACCACCACTACCACTATTACTTCTCCTATTACTAGCACAGCCACAACCACTACCGCAAATGCTACATGTACCACTACCACTACTATTACCACCACTACTGCAACTGCTACTACCACTTGTGCTGCCAATTCTACTTCCACTACCACTACCACTACCACTACCACTACCACTACCGCTACCGCTACCACAACCACAACCACTACCACAACATTGTTTTACCCCAACCACGGTTACAAAAACTACCACTACCACTATTCTGATGAGGTACTTATTAAATGAGTTGAATTAGGCATGGACTAATGCACACTTACGAAAATGTAATGTAATTCTTCATTTTGAGAAAAGCAGAGTAAAACGTCTTTACTTTTATCCTACACCTTCTCGATGCAAGCAATCCAATTAATTGTACTTTCAAATATCTCTCGTACAAATAACCATCAAATATAAACTAAAGTGGTGAGGGTAGTGTTAAGGAATATCAGAGCAGATTGAGAATTAACATTTGAGACTCTTATTTCTTATTGTACATACCTTCATCTGCATATCCTGAAAAAAAAAAACAACAAAACAAAACAGACGGAGTTAGAATGTGCAAGAGACCTGGAATCTTTATAGTTCTTGAATAAGTACAGTCGAAACCTCCGATAACGACCACCTCTCGTAAGCGACCACCTCTCTTCAGTGACCAGTCTTCCCAAAATACGAAAGTTTCCGAGTCATATCAATATATTTGAAACCTCTTCTAGGCGACCATGACCACTTTTAGAGCTAAAGTTTTGAAATTTACTTTGGTTTTTAACCTCCAGGAAGCGACCACTGGACAGGTTATAAAGCGGAAATTGGATAAAAAGGTGCTTTAACACCATCGCATTCCCTTGTAGTAAAAAAGATGGAACTTTTCTCTATGAGACTTACTACATTTTTTTCTTGAAATTCACTTTTCTCATGTCACATTTTAACATGAGTTAGTCTCTGTAGTTATCATTTAAAATGGCAAAGTTAATACGAAAGAGGCAAATTTTTGATCTACCTCCCGTAAGCCACCATCTAGACTTGAGAGTTTGGGTGGTCGTTTATGAGAGGTTCAGTTGTACATGTATCAGTAAACTGTTGAACAACAGTGAATAACACAGGTAAATACAAAACTGCATTGCGACTGAAAGAATAAATTAAATAGGAAAAACAACTAGTATGGGTAAGGCTCTTCAGGATTAAAATCCCAAGCATTAAATAAAAAAGGCCGCTGTTTGTAAGATGTTAAACTGATGCTATTTACTGGCACCATTGTAAACATTCAGACGACTGTCAATCGCATGCGTCAAGTATTAATAAACTGTTTGAAACAAAAGGTCTTAATAATTCCAAAGTAACAGCGAATGTACATGTTGATTGGTTTTTTTTTTTTTCTCGCTCGGCAGCCAAAATTTGTGTATCGCTTATATTGATTTGCTTCGTAACAAAATTGAAGCTTTACTTAAAAATATCAGTTTAAAATATAGATAGGACCCTGCGCGCGCTCTGATTGGTCAAACACCTATGTTTTATCAGAGTATAAAACATAGAAAAAGCGTGTTTTATAGTTTTGCGCGCGTAAAATCTATATTTTAAAGCAAATGAAGAAGCCTAAGCCGTGTATTACACTGTGATAAAACACTCCGGTCATTGAGAACAGTCGAGAAATGTAGAAAACACTCCCCTGCGGCTCGTGTTTTCTACGTTTCCCTCGTTTCTCAAGTGACCATCGTGTTTTATCACAGTGTAATACACGGCTCAGGCTTCTTTATTTGTTAAATATATACCGGAACTTTCCGAAGTAAAATTCCAGAAATATAAGGCTAAGTACTGCTCATATCACAGTCTTCAGGTTACTGTTGCATCGCCGAATATTAATTTCAACAAATTAAGAAACGGCCTTCACACCAAAAAACACAACTTGAATAATAATATTACTAATTATAAATTTACTTAAACAGCAAAAAATAAAGCAGAAGCTAGAGCTGATGTGATCGTGTATGTATAAAAATAATGATTCCTAATAAACTACAATTACAATCGAACTATTTACAAAACAAAACTTATAGAAATAAATACATGGTCATGCTATTGTCTTTTAACACACTTTGTGTTAAAATTATGATGCTAATTATGTTTACTGATTTTCCTATGAGCCTACATGTTTTGTCAATCATAATATAGGCACGTCACGGCGTTTCATATCCCAAGCTTTACAAAACCTCCTTTGAGGTGCTGTTAGAGAAATGTTATTGCGTTACTAAAGCATTTCTTACAGGCTTGCTTTGATCACCAGAGGATGCTATATATGAAGATAGACAGCCGGTGAGTACCTCCTTTAAATTATGCATTTTTTTCCCCAGGAAAGTTTTTTAAGACCATGAAATACTCAAATTAATTCAAAAATTCACGTGCTCTGGGAGGATGAAATATCAAGTTATGTAAAAGTATAAATGGACTTTTATTAAAACATATGTATTTTTCAAATTACGATGATTATTAGAATTTTCACAGATAGTTTGGTTTTATGCAGAAGTAAAAGGGTATGTGGTAATTGTTTTATTGCGTAAAGAAAATTAGGATACCCCTAGGAGCCAAACCACCCTTGCAGGAATGCAAAGTAATTTGATGTTTTCTGCTCTTATACAAACCGTTCACAGCTAAAAGTAAGAAAAGACATAACTTGCAAGTACTAATGTCTTCAATCAATCAATCAATCTTTATTTGCACTTGCTCTCGCTCAAAATAAAAAAAATATATATATAACTGTTTAAACCTCTTGTAGGTTTAATAGGTTTGACGGGTTTTTAATGAAAAGTTTGTTTCGTTTGTTGACAATGATCATGACCGTAGTACGATTACGACTTGCCCATGTTGACAAGTGTGATTTGCTGCGCTCCTCGGCGAACCTTGTAAGTTACCTTCACCATGATGAAAATATGCATTTTAAAAAAAGAATCATGTAATTTCAAATCGAAAAGTTATTTTCATAGCCGGGTCACCCTTATTAGCCTGACAAGTCTCACGCAAAGATGAAGAAATAATTTGCAATTCGAGGTTCAAAATAACGTAGTCTTTTTTGCCTCAATGAAATAAATTTCTGGTCAAATTGTAACCTGTTCATCTTCACAGTTTTTAATTACACCAGCAGTTCTTCAGTTTCCTGGCCTTAAACATAGATCGATAACAATTAAAAAAAAAACAAGCGAAATACATAGATCAGCATTTAGGAACTCCTTATCTCCAGGATGTCTCACCAAACTTCCATACCACAGACGACAACGATAGCACAAAATGCCTTAGACTAAAGAAATTTATTTGAATCGTTTGGGTTTTTTTGGAGAAGGTAGGTTGAAATACTTTTACAATTGAAACAATACAATATCAAAAAATCTTTTCTACTTACCACCAGGTATCATCAAAAGTTGAAAAAGCAAAATAATGTGTAGCTTAATGTCCATCATGGCACTGAGAGCTTGAGAAGACTAACGCTCTTTACGATTATAACGCTTTCTTTATAGAAATCCACACCCAATGGTAATTTCATCATTTCAAAAGATCTCATTGCTGAGTCAAAATGCATTTCTTAAGCGGTTAACGACAAACCGAGTTGTTAAGGAAGTTCTAAGAAGATAATAATTCTAACTTCCTGTTATTAAATTCGGCTAAAGGAGAAATAGATGCCCTATATTTTCTGGTTATGTTTTTGTCAATATACTCCAGTATTCATGGAGGTTAACCACTGATGCATATCAACCATTGAACACTACGTACCAATTCAAACAAAAATGTGACAATTGCTTACTAATGAATCAACGTGCCAGCTGAGAATAACTACTGTCACGTCACCGCGCAAACCATAGACTGTTCGGGGCAGTCTTAAGTTAAATAACATCATTTCTAACAGTAGTCAATGGCCGCAGTCTACTTGTAGTACTGAGCACCAAAACCGCTAAATGCTATTAGTTCTTGTCGACCTTTGCGTGACATCAGATTTAAAATTACCGTACATGTTTGCAACAGCCCTAATTTGATGATCTGTAAAATGCTGATATGGCTGAAAGGATCGAGAGTGCAAATTATTGTTCTAGCTTGCTTCATATCTCGTCGAAAATTGAGAAATATGGCCAACCTTTTTTGATATGTTAGAGGTTAAGGATTCCGTGTGATGCTCTCGCATTATGTAAATGATTCTTCTGCTTTCTATTGTTTCACTTATTCACCGCGCCTTTCTTTTTCTGTCTTGGTTAAATTGCATATAACGTTCATCTCGCGCTTGCCCGACTGAGATCATTTTGATTGACTTAATCTATGCATTTTGCTTCGGTATAACTTGGTTGGTTTGTTATGTTTCTAATCATCGAATCGTGAATTTCTTAAATATAGTAATAGCGAATAGAGAACAAAAGGTTACACTATCGAAATTGCTAATTAAAGTTGTGTTCTTCCCAACTACAGTGCACATCTCAATTGACTTAGCCAGATAAAGCAATTCTGGAAAAAAAGAACATCTCTGCCATATTTAGGTTAATCCACCAAAATGTTGTCTTCGGCGTGATGTGTGCATCGTCCTCGGAGCTACGAGCAAACATCTCTACTACTTACGCAGTTAAAATGAAGCAGGGTATCCAAAAAGTGCGATAAAGTTATTAACCCTACCACGCCAGGTTTTTTTAAATCGTTTTTCTTTTCCCTGATGTCTTATAGGTTTAAAAATTTCTCGGTTAATTATATTTATGTTTAGATGAGAAAAACACGGCAAATTTACACAGGTCGTAGCAACAAGATTTTCATTCTAAAGAATGCTATGAATGTTGTTCCTCTCCGATATTGCCATGAACTTTTCAAACAAAAAAAAGGTAAAACTTGAAAAACATAGCGATAAAACCTTCTAGTGCAAAGTCATGATCCGTTGTTGCAGATGAAGTACGATCCCCCAATATGTGTGGTTGTATATATAATTTGTCATGCACACCCCAAGCCCCCTCCCCACCCAGCCCCATGGGATATTTCTACCAGATAAAACGGGATAACAAACAAGAAAATAATTAATTTTTGCCGGACTCTGGAATTAACGGGTTACCGGACGTTTAGACCAAAAATTAACGGGGTGTGGAAAAAAAACATCTCTGCCATATTTAGGTTAATCCACCAAAATGTTGTCTTCGACGTGACGTGTGCATCGTCCTCGGAGCTACGTTTAGGACAAATCTGCTTTCGCAAACATCTCTACTACTTGTGCAGGTAAAATGAAACCAAGGTATCCGAAAAGTGCGATAAAGTTATTTACCACACCACGCCAGGTTTTTTTTAAATCGTTTTTCTTTTCCCTGATGTCTTATAGGTTTAAAAATTTCTCGGTTAATTATATTTATGTTTAGATGAGAAAAACACGGCAAATTTTCACAGGTCGTAGCAACAAGATTTTCATTCTAAAGAATGCTATGAATGTTGTTCCTCTCCGATATTGCCATGAACTTTTCGAACAAAAAAAAGGTAAAACTTGAAAAAAATAGCGATAAAACCTTCTAGTGCAAAGTCATGATCCGTTGTTGCAGATGTAGTACGATCCCCCAATATGTTTGGTTGTATACATAGTTTGTCATGCACACCCCAAGAAAAAATAACTGCATAGTTTTCCAATCCGTTCACTCTCTGTCCTCTAATGTGAGCTAAAATATGTGTACTCATCATTTTTTTTTTTTTTTTTTTTTCATAAACTCGCTACGATGTGCAACACATGGAAACAGGCAAACACAAAGCTTAGCTAATGGATGATGCTGATATTCTCCCAAATGCTTAACCTGATATCCCATGATTCCTTTCACTCTCAAAATTACGTCTTCATTCTGTTTTAAAACTTACGTATTTCACGACATGACACCATCTGAGCCACAGCCACCACGCCAAACCACACAATGCACCGTAGAGACAACATCTAGCCTACAAATAGAGAAAAAAAGGAAAAGAAAAAGCTTCAATTGCTGTGACTGTACATGTACAAATTACCTCATAAGGATTGACTGAGAGGAAGCAATATGTAAATATGCAATATTTACTTCACCACTAATTTTCTGTACTTTCGATGGGCTTAGATTGGTCAAGTGATCTTATAGAGTTCATTTGCGGGGCCCACTATCAGGTGATTGTGTCCGTTAAGCAAGCAAATCACCTTGTAGTACTCTTCGATGACATATTTATGTAAAAAAAAAAACGGAAATGATTGTTGTTAAGATATGGCCCCTTGCTTCAGTGTCCCGTGTGGATTCCATTCTGAAGAAAGTGCAAAAGGGCAGTTTATTAAGCGAAACCGTTGTTTTAGAACATAGAAAGTAATAATTACATAATTAGTCATCTAAATGCGAGCGTCCGAATAGCATTTTCAAAGCTACGAGTCAAAGCAAATTTCGCCTTTAATTCGTTAATTTAATTTGTGCCTCAATTTCCGGACCCAAAGCGGTAAAAAAAACGTGTCTGCGTTTTGCCATACTCAGTTGCAGTGAAAACTAGTTATAGAACGTTTTCGAAATAGTATTAGAAAATTGTGAAGTGTTTTTACAAAAATCGCTCTCACTAAAATTTTTTTTCGAAAGAAAAACATTCGCAGATACGTTTTTGTTGTTTATGTGCTAATCTATGCACTGTCAAAATTTGGGAGCAATCGGACAAATAGACCTTTTTCGCTTGTACGTTTTGTTTTCCCAATACAAATCATGTGATGATACTCGAGAGATTTGATCTTTTGTTTTGTTCATTAAAAAGAGTACATGCAAGGATGAATATGTCTGCATGTACTCTTTTTAATGAACAAGACAAAGGATCAAATCTCTCGAGTATCATCACATGATCTGTATTGGGAAAACAAAATGTACAAAAGAAAAAGGTCTATTCCCCATGAGTTTTAGCTCTTTACAGTGTCTGCTTCAAATGAGAAAATGGGATCAAGAAAACAGCGCTAAATATGTCAATCAGACTGGTAATATCAGTTTACTTCCAGCCAAAACTTAAAATTGCCATTTCTCTGCCAGTATTTAATCTCTTTCAATGATTTCTTTTTAACATTAGAGATTTCATTAGGATCATTTGAAGAAAATTGCCGATCTGAAGGTATACGGTAACCTTAAGGCGACAAAATTAATGAACTGGCGCGGTGTTCACTCGCGCGATCGGCAAGTTGAATGAAGTATTTTTTGAAAGCGAGATAACTTCACAAAATCCCCTCAGAAGTCGGGTAAGTTGTGAGACGATTAAGTCTTAACAAAAGCTCCGAAAGATTATTTTTGGAACTGAATGTTCTATTCTCGAGTCAGAAGTCAAAATGATCAGAGCACAGACTTTCGTGTTGCTGGACTCAGCTCTACAGTAATGCATTCGTCTTCACTTGACAAGATCAAGAATTGTAATGAACTTGGGACTCAGAAACTGAAATGTTCATTTGCACGGAGGAAAACAAGCCCAAAGAATTGTTAATGTACACGGATGGAGAAGAATAGAGCGAGTCTTCGAGGAATATTTCTTAATCCGGCGAAGGCGCATGGTGAAAACCCTGGTGGAATTCTGCACTAGGCTAATTGAGATTTGATGTAACTTTACGTTTATTAGTAGACTAAAACTTGGGAAAGCACACGTATGTTTTAAGATCTTGCTATTTGCATATATAATGAATTCGAGCTAACTGAAAGTTTTAAACGTTGTATTACCGTATGCGAAAAAGTTCACATAAGCTTAAACAAATTCGTGTATATTTCCGCTTTTGTTCCACAAGTGATAAACAATTTAATGAGATATTTAATAAGACCGCCTTAAGTCATAAAAAACGGCCTCGCTTTTTAGCGGGCTGTAAAGTACGAATTCATGGCCCACTAAGTTCATGATCAATCACAAGGCGCGCAGTAACTGCGGGCGAACTAAATCCATTTTATAGCTTCGCACCTATACGATGTCACGCAGCATCAACGTATTCTTAATTCATAGAAACAAATGAACGCCTCCATGAATCCGGCATTTATCATGGTGAATTTAGTCAGTTCTCGACAAAGTTCGTAACAATCCGTTGCAAGCTCATGGAAATACAAGACGCGAAACGCGCCAAGTTTTACAAATTAATGCATGATACGGGCAAGTGTTCGTCATGCATCCATGCGCCTGTCCTTCAACAGATCATTTGATCATACGGAAAAACCAGTCAAATTGCTGGAATAATTGGACATCATACATTATTATATGATTATTTGTTTGTTGAGTCAATGTCTTACGCGCCAAAACATATTATGTATATGCCTTTCCTTGAATCGATCATAAGTAAAAGCCAATCAAACTGCTAGGATAATTCGACATCATATAAAGCATATTAACTGATTATTTGTTTGGTGGTTCAGTGTTTAACGCGCCAAAATAAATTATGCAGGCACTTAGAGCCAGTGTATGCCTGGGCTGGCAAGTATTCTAAAACGAGCAATAACATTGATCGCAATAAGTTATGGTTTGCCACTTTTCTGCTATCTGCTGTTAACATTAACACTGAGGCTACAGCAAGAAAACCCTTCGTTGCATGGTTTTATTGCAAATTAACTAAGTCTGAATGGACAATCTTAGATTTGAAGAAAAGTGTATAATTTTTTTTTCTACTTACTCTTTTAGAACCCGGTGTGCGTGCCCGGGGCGCGAGCTAATCATGGAATGATTCCTCTAGGCTCCTGTAGCGAACTTCAGCTATTTTGACACACGACAAAGACAGCTTCATATATATACAGCAAGTTTCACTTGTCCCAGCGGTAGTAACACTCAATTTCTCAGTTCCTTCTATATATTTAAGTAGCAAAGCTCGTTCAATTTTGTGTCATCAGTTCACAACACGAATCTAGTCCGTGAATATTCTTACTTTATCGGATTCACTCGGATGGAAAGTACTAATGCCCTCAGTAGGTGCCCAGCTCGTGCCAATTGTTGTGCGGAATAATTACGGACTATATGAAGCATCTTGGACAAATTTATTTCTAGCTTGTGATTGCAGTGCGATCCGTCTCAATAGCTTCCAAATTTCAATTTATTATATTTTTAGTTTATCTTACTGAACGCTTGCTTCAGTTGAGGGCCCTTTCCATTTGAAAATTACTTACACTGTAGTAGCTCCGTTTAGGCGCGTAGGTTCCGGAATTATTAATTGCTGCGGGTAAAACGCAGTTAAACGACATCAAAAAAAGTCTTGATTTCCAGATGATTTTAGAAAGCATTTTGAAGGAAAAACGTTTTGCCAAAGACAACGACAAAATTTTACTAACAAGCTACGATCCTGGCAACGCCCTGTATATACAGTCGAGTGATAAAAATAAAAACGAAGAAAATCCAGCGCACAATTCTTCTTATAGAAGGGTTAAATATGCTCAAACTGATGCTTTAAAAGAGACATTACGTTAAATTTAATTGAACTTACCTTAATTTTATACGTTGCAGAGCCAGCTCCAAGTTAGAAGTTTCTTTGCAGCCACCTCAGGTGAAATGGACAGAGTAATTGACAGAAGCAAGCATTTTATAACACTGTCTTTGAGCTTCTTCGATATTGCCCTTCGATATAAAAACAGTTAGAAGCATGTTTCTATTGGATAAAAAGTGAAGTAAGAGGACAGAGAATAATTGTGGGGTTTTATCAAAAGGGGGGCGTTTTATAGCTTTAGGCCTATGAAAGAAGGAACTTAAAGATCGCAGGAGGAGATAGTCAAGGGTCGCTGATTTGATTGACAGGTATATGCTACCGCATAAATGTAAATGTACCTGCCTGGATGTGACAGGAATCATGGAACACTATCATGGCACTTTTGAAGTGTCCCGGGCTTGTAAACCAAATATGCAAAAGCCAAAAAGTATCCTAGTTATCAAAACAAACATTCCTGGGGTTTAACTTAGTAAACATACAGTTTAAGCGCCTGAGAGTTTCTACACAGTATAATACCTCTTATGACTGGTCAGTTATAGTAAACTAATGCCACATAAGATCACAATCCCTTGTGCCACATAAATGTAGCTGTAAATTGCAATAAGATTTTTTGAATTTAGAAGTGTTCTGGGTGAACAAGGTTGCGTACTTGCAAGGTGTCAAGTTACATAAGCAGCTTTCTTCCGAGGCACAAAGCATCTACATCGCCAGTAAAAACTGCGAGAAAGGAGATATCAATCACGTCGTGAGCTCACTCAAATATGACTGATTTCACGAGTCATTAGTTTAATTAACAGTTAATTAATTTAATGTAAGTTGAAGTTTCTAGCGCCAAAAAATTTAATTGGCTTTCAATTTTGAAGTTTCTACTTGAGCTAACAGGTTTGCTGAATAGAAGGATAAGGCCACAAACAGAACATATTCTGCTATATTTCACCCCTGTTCCCACCTCGCGCTGCCATATTTTTGATGTGCACGCAGTATAAAGTGTGCACTATTCCTTGGTTTAAGTTATGCAGCTTAAGATGAGAATTGTTCCAGCTATACATGTCGGAATATATTAACAGATTTCCGCGGGCTACTAAAGTCATGCAAGAGTCGGTTTTTAAATTAATAAGTTTTCACCCTTTTTTTGTCTACTGATGTCAGTAAAGACTTAACCATAATCTGACTCGGCGCATATCAATTTTCTGTCAAACCTTTTGCTGAGGTACGTTAGTGAGAAAGCCACTAACAACGCGCGCAAAATGTATGATAATTTAGTGATTGCACTAATGCCCCCAGGGTTTTGTTTTTAGGGTTGATTTTGTTAGCCTGAAGCTGGGTGCTCTCTGTAAGAAACCAGTGAAGAAAGAAATTTATGCAATTATTGAGTTCCAAGTTGTTTGGCAAATTTGAAATATCACTAAGAAGCAAAGAAGAACAAAAAGGCTTTACCAGGCGCAAAGAAGCAGCGTAAGATTTTTTGTGAGGTACTGACAATCATTCATAAATTCACAGAATTCAGTTAATGGGGGAGTCAGCAAATTCAATCCTCCAAACAGAATTTAAACATGTTTAAACTTTGTAAGTAATGTTTGTTTATCTCTCCACTGTATTGGTAAAGGCATACCAGACGTATATAAATCATGTACCTCAGGTCCCAGTTCCATGGACCATCTTTATCCATGGAGGGTACATGGAAAGGGACCACACGGGTGATCCATGGACCTGTGGTCCATGTTTCGTAAACGTCCTTGGACACCTCAGCATTCCCGCAAGGAGATAAGCCAAGTTTGATGTCCTCTTTGTTATGAATGAATTTTTCCATTTTTCTTTTTAATTAAACAAAGTCTTACGTTGCACTTACATGCTTGAAATTATATTCTACTTACAATTTCAATATATTAGCATTTTCAATCGTTACTACGTTCCAATTATTTTTAATCCATTTATCGAAAGAAAACAAAATCGATCATTCTTATTATGCCGCCGTTGTAAGAATAATTGTTTATCCGAACTTTTCGTTCCCTTTTGTGGGTCGCATTTACCATTCCAGAAAAATGTGCAAAACCAATCATTTACTTCAATTTTAAAAGGCGAAAAAACCTGATTCCAAGGTTGCCACTGATTAAACTGATTGAAACACCACTTACGATATATTTTTGGCAGGCGAAGGTTAACGCACATATGTGGAGCACTCAGTTCTCGAGCGACTTTTCCGTTTGCCGTGGAAACGTTTTATTCTTGAACGTTTTGCTTTGTCGTTCACCTGTGATAACGTTTGTGTCGTTGTTGCGACCTTGGCTTCAGTACCTCCCCTAGATAGATCCAAGGTTAACTGAGTTAAGATTATTCTATAGTTTTTAATTGGTTTTGCTTGCCTTATCGAGTCAGCTGCTTTTATTAAGGATTTACATCCGAGTACTTTGTTTTGTGCCACCTGGTATACTCCTGGCGTTAGTCACGGACGTAGCTAGGGCTAATGTAAAAGTGGGTGCATTGTAAAGATTGCATATATGGTAGTGCTAGTAGTACCAGTACCAGTAGCTGTTAACGTTGTATCGCTGAAGAAGTCTACAAGATTAAACTGCGAAAAGTCTCCGGCAATTCAGATCGAGTCTCGGTTCCTCTTGTTAAGCAGGGATAGTTCAAATTTACGATAGCTCGAACAGTGTAAGATAAGTGTGAAGTTGGTTACCTTAGGATAAATGTTGGTTAATGACGGTGCACGTGGTGGAACGAGGTTAATTTAGATGAAGGTCAACGAGGAATAAAGTGGCCTATACTTAGGGTAGATGAGTGTAAACGAGGTTAACTTAGAGTAGATGAGGGTCAGAGAACGTGATAGTACGAGGTTAACGTGAGGTTTGCAGACGCTGGAGTGTAATTTCAAGGTAAATTCCGAAAGGCCTTTGTTTTCAGCGAACCCTAGCCCGGCAAGCCGGTATGTGAGACTGCATCTCCCACACCCTCCGGCAAAGAAAACATGGCGAAATTCAGACCGTTGACATTCCGTGCCACAAAAAAGCAGAGTCTGCTTTTTGTGCAACGGAGTGTCAACGGTCTTCCGACTTGCATCCCCGAGACAGACAACATAGAAACAACTGATTAGGTTTGCTGAAGAACCGAAAATCGAGTCTTGTTTTAGAAATTAAAACAACCTGAAACATTTGCCTAATAAGATCATTACAACATCCTAGAATTTAATTCCAACACGGTAACCTGACGGTTACAAAACACTAACGCTTGCCGGATGCGAGTAATGCAACAAAATAATGCAGGTGCACTCTAGATCCTCCAAGAAACTACAATAGCCTTGAAAGGACTCGTATTTTAGACCTGCATAACCGTCGTCCGTGATAAACACCATGAAAGATTATCCTGTAAGGTCACCACAGGCTTATAAACAAAAGATCACGGTAATAGAGAATCGAAGGCTACTGATCCGACCGATTCAATAGTTGCAACATAAATGAGCCAATATACTTAACTAAAATTGCCACAGAGGGGGTGTAGACAAAACGTGGGGTAGGCCATGGCCTACGCCATGGCCTAGGCCACGTTTTGTCTACACCCCCACAGAGGTGGCAAATACCACGGCATAAAGATTTTCTTATACTAGGCTTCTTCCGTTGAGCAGATCGAAGGCCATAATTGACTAAAAGGCCAACGTTTGCGGGACTGTTACTTTATACAAATGAAGCACAATAGAGAATCAACCAATTTGCTGACAGAAATATACAGAGAACCACCTTTCAAAGGAAAGGTAAATCTCTCCAAAGACATCTTTGTTAGAACTACACTCTAAAGGTCACAGATCTGTCACGTCACGAAACAGCGGGAGTCGTGTTAACCCTGTCAACTCATTGTTCACCATTATGATCTGTGTAAGCAAGTCCGTCGGTACCTTTTTCCCATGGCCGTTCGTGTAGCCCTGATCTTCTGATAAGTTTCGTAGCTAATCAGAGTGTGTTGTAATGCTTTTCGTTGCCAATCAGAGTGCGTCCGTAAGCGCCTAATCCTCGGATAGCGTTCGTGGCCAATCAGAGCATCGACCAGGTCAGTTGTCTGTCCCTTATTGATCCAAGTGTCTTTTCCATGTGCTTGTGTAACGCGGACTCCGAGTTATCAAGGGTGAGTGACCATCTATGTTATTTACAATGATTTCTTACTGTTTTTCATCAATAACCAGGCACAGATTTCCAAGAATCTGCGAACTGTTTGTTCCTAAGGATTTTTCCAGGATTTTTGACGTTGTTTGGAAATTTTATAGCGAGAAGACGACCACTGAATCGAAGTGTTTGTTTGGCCGCCATGATGATCGTCAGTGGCTCGTTTGGCTTTCTATCTTGAAGTGTCTAAAACGTTCCTTCGGGGAACGTTGAATTTCCTTCGGGAAACACAAAATGTCTTTTGAGACACAGATAACTGATTTCCTTCGGGAAACACCAAATGTCTTTCGAGACACAAATAATATCCTTCGGGAAACACTGATGTATGTTTTTCGAGACACGACCGTAATGCCCTGCGGGTATGACAAGATGTCTTTCGAGACACAAGTAATTTCCTTCGGGAAACACAAGATTTATTTCGAGACACAACTAATTTCCCTCGGTAAACACGAGGTGTCTTTCGAGACAAGTCAACTCTTGTTGACAGAGTGAAATGCTTCCATTAATATACTTGAATATTTTAACGAGGGAAAAGTCCCTTGCATGACAGCTGGCATGACATCATGACTTTGGTATTTTATATTGACCGTAAGCGTAACTGATCACGCCATTATTATGAATATATCGTTTGTCATCAAAGCAACTCAGACTCACCTTGTTTAGTTCGTAACTGCCAAGTTGATTCAGTACAATTCGATCAAATAGTGCTCATTCTGTGGTACTTTTGTTGGCTATCAAACTAGATACTTTTGTAGCGTCAAGTTTAAGGTCATTCTTAATCACAATTCGTTTAACCCTTTAGCGGTTTTGTTATTTTGATTATTGTCTTTGATGTAAGAGTACATTTTACTTCGAAGACTGATAAATTCTTTTGTTATTTCACAAGGAGTTTCGTCTTTCATCTCTCCGGTTATTTTTGTATTTGTTACATCATGAAACTTTCGGGTACTAAAATCAAATTTTTCTTTGTCTGACCAGAAGTCATTACAAACATCTTATGTTTGTATCTCATAGCATAACGAATCTGTATCTGTCAAAACAATCTCGCTTTGCTGCCATATCTCTTGATGTAATTATATTGAAAATCATACATTAATGTTTTGCTTAGATTCAAAATACAAACAACAACGTATGCCAGTCGGTTTAAAAACAATGTTTCTTTGTGGACAGCAATAAGATTCTTATTGAATATTTTCGATGAGACAAATATTGGTTTAGAAGCGAGTTTTAACACCTGCTTTTCGTCTGTTACGAGCTTCACATCAACGCGTTTTCCCAAATTCTCCATAATTTTCCCAAAGACCGAATTATTCATAAGCTTAAAGAAATCCTTTTCGAATGAGTTTTTTTGCCTGTGTTATTTTAGCGGTATTCAAACAATATATTCTTTCAGCCAAGGCAATAGCCCTTTTCATGGTTCACTTAGCTCATTTGCATTATAATAAAATCTAGCATGTATGCGAGGCAATTTCGGGCTATTTTGTAGTTTTAGCGCCAAATTGCCTCACATCCACGTTGGATTACATTGTAATGCAAATAAGAAAAATTAACCGTGAAAAGGGCTATTGATTGACTGTCAACACGTGGTGTATGTTGGTTAGTTTCAGGCCCAAGGAGAAGTACAATAGTCCAGTTTCGAATTCGCTTTGACCGCTGAATAAAAGCACTGACAACGAATTTGCACAGGGTTAGCTTCGACCTGAAAAAAAATTCATAAATACCGGCGAGCGCGGGAAGGTGCCACTAATTTGAAAATTAAACAATACACAAAGCTGTAAACAGGCCATCTTCTCGCTGGAACTTTGTGAATATTTTACTTGTTTAGGTCGAGTCTAATCCTGTACAAATGCGTTGTCAGTGCTTTTACTCAGCGTTCATGGCGAATTTGAAACTGAACCACTGTAAGTTTCTGTAATGTGAAACATACTTTGTTTTGTTGTTGAAGGTAAGGTACCTATTTATGGACGTCAGCGGTTGAAATATTAATTTTGTTTTTTTATATATATTTCTGGCAGTATTCTGATAGCATGTCCTTTATTTGTCCACTCGCAAATTGCCTGTTGGAAGGTGTTGTGACATAAACCAACCACTAAAGATTATTGGCATCAAGACGTGACATGTTATTTATTTCGATGGCACTGATTTGTTCAAATTTTGCATGTACTAATGATTTGCTTGACCATGTTTATTAGCAATATATGCCGAAACGCCGCCTCGCATTCCCTTCTCAATTAATTGAGACATATCTATATCATGCACTAGTTCAAGTTTAATGCTAGTCATCTTCAACAGAGTGTCCCAGCTGAGTCAAAGTCTTGTAAAGTAGATCACGTGCGGTTTTTCACCAGGTCTATTAAGCAGTAAACGATAAATTTGTTTTGCTTTCTTGTCCAAGGTTCAGGTTTGCCAGTGTTTTTTTTAACAATCTGAAGCATTTTGTTGACAACATTACCGTGACAATGTGCTTTAATTTATATCAGTGGAAATATATTCACCATGTTTGTGCTGTCATTCCCTCTCACATCATCATTATTCCTAATGTAGGACATTAATTTTTTTGTAAAAGCAAATGATAAAAGGATCTAACAGCCTTGGCTGAGAAGTAAAACAAAAATTAAAATTAAATCATTTGATTCCATGAAAGATGCTTATTTTACTACAATAGAATCCACACCACACTAAAACTTTAATTACCTACTATAAGGTCTACTAAATACACTGTGTGTGTTTAAATCCCCTCCCATTTTTTAACATAAAAAAGCGTGTGTGCTATTAGAGGTTACCTCGGATGCCTTTTGCTTTACGTTTTTAACCATCATCTGTTCATACTCACTTTGACATGCAAATTCTCTTGCGAAAGCAAGCCCCACAGAGCCGAGCGCTCTTTGTCATAATTTTACTATGGGTTTGCACTTTTGAAGCTAGTGAGAGGGCTACATTAATTTTTAGTGAATTAGGGAGGTGATTGATATTGCAAATCAACTTTACTTTCCTTTTACTCTTCTTTTACAGAAATTAATGGCTCTAAGTGCTTCCAAAGATGATGAATTGAATGAATTGAATACTGGAACTGAAGTATTGGGAACAGGTGGAATGTTTGGAAGGCTCCCTCTACGGAGCAATATGTTTCACAGAAGCTGCACACACTCTGTCCTGAGTGCATGGTCCAGACAACAGTATTATAGATCAATAGATCCTTGGAATGATTGGGAACTTAAATATGGTGATGAAACGGAATCGTCACTAGCAGATCGCAACTTTCTGGAAGGGATACTGTCTGTGGGTAGAACAAGTAATGAAGAGGAGGGTGGAAAATATCTAAATGTAGGATTCGAGACAGAACCTGAAAACAGCACACCAGTACGCTCTGGTGGCATGTGTTATGCTTCGGAGAATAAGGATGAATTTGGCTGTGACTTCGCCAAGAACACCCAAAGTGACGTCAAAAACTCTTTTGCAATGACAAATTATAGCCTTCCATATAGTGGTCCAAATGCGATAGCAAGTAATCAAATATGCGATTCCAGTGAATCAGGATATGTAAAGAAAGAACCATTTGGCTCTGGATTTCTGAAGGATTTGGCAAACAAAGATCAGAGTGGGAAGTCCCACGAATCGGAACAGTTGAGAAAATTGACTGATCCTAAACCAGCACCGGCTCTTAAACAAGGGAAAGAAACTCAATCAAGGAACCAAGCCTTTCATCTCGAGAATCAAGGGGGAGATGAACAAAGTAATTTAGACGAACTAGAAGTATTTTTGATAGAACTAAGTGATTCAGAAGCTAACTTTTGCAGCTCTAAAGAAGCTGAGGATATTACGCATGATGTCGAGTCAATAATATCGCATATATGCAACAACTTGAAGACATACAGAATGTTTCACAACTGCACGCTTTTGAAAACAGGAAGCACATACGAAGGACTTAAAATTGGAAAGCCTGATGAATTTGATTTTATGATCGTGTTACCTGCCTTAGCTGATGACCGTGTTCTGCAGTTTTCACAAAACAAGTATTTCGAGTGGCATTTGGCTCACTACAAGGTACTGAACAGAGAATTCTTCAGCGACCTGTTAACTCAAAATGCCGACGATGATGAAACTGAAGCTGAAGGAGACAGCAACGAAGACCAGTTCATGGCTAAAGTAAGAGACAAGGTTAAAACAAATATTGAAGAACAGCTTAAGAATGGACAGCTTCTACCATCCGGATGGGAGTTCGTACAAATTCCTACTCTTGATTCGTATACTTTACCGCGCATGGCGGTAACTCCCGTCATGAAGTGGACAGGCCAAGAATTCAAAGACCTGTACATTAGCATTGATCTATCTTTTGCTATTCCTCTTAAAAAGATTCCCTTGTGGACCTTTGGAAGGCAATTATTTTTGAGAAATTCGGCTCGAAAGGAAGGAAGTTGTGATGAGCTTTTAACCGATGGTGATCAAGTGTCGTATGTTTTGATTAGAGATAGCAAATCTTGTCGTTTCTCGTTTTCCTGTCAAGAGCAGGAAATTATGAATTCCTTTAAACTACATTCTGGAGAAAAGCGTACCTTTCGTGTTGTGAAGTTCCTTCGACGGTCACTGATGGATCAAACATTTGATGCCGATCTGCAACAACTTAAATCTAAGATTTCAACCTATTGGCTTAAGACCATTATGTTTTACCTGCTTAAGAAACACGAAAAAGACCCTCACGCTTGGGGCGAAGGACATCTAGGAACCAGAGTTCTTGAGATTTTCCAGGTGCTTCATTCCTGTCTGATTTCATCAAAACTTTACAGCTTTTTTATCCCTGGATATAACCTGTTATTCCTGAAGAGTGTTGAGGCAGTGGCATCTGAAATTAAGGAAGTTATAGATATTCTCAGTGACCTGAAAAATGGTCAAGTAACACGACAGCAAGTGCACCAACAAATGGTATCCAAAATGAAGAAGAATCAAGACCTTCTCTATGGGCAAAGGCGAGAACATCTCATTAATTTGTTCTACATATACGCCTACAATGACTACGAATCCGAGGACCTTGAAACCATTAAGACTGCTTTTATAAACCGATTTTTCCCTGACAAAATGGAAGTACTTGGCGAGGGCAAAAATCTCCGTTTACTCGAGGCGGGATGTATTGTTGACATTGATGCTGAACTGGAAAGGATGTATAGCGAGAAATTCACATATTTCAGTTAACATGAGAGTTAGGATGGTTTGCTATTGACCATCTCTTGCAACCATACGGTTTTCGAACTTAAGGGATTTTATGGTCGTAGAATTGATAGGAATTTCACAGCGATCACGCCACTGTTTGGGCTAACACTAGCAAGACCAATGCGAGGAAGTCACAGAAGATCGAGAACTTTGCGGCCAGAATCCTTACGGAAACAAAAAAAAACGAACCTATAACACCCGTACTGAATGATCTCAGATGGCTCTCAGTGCCTGCCACGCTGGCACATGATGCAATTCTAACTTTTAAATGTTTAAGGGGATTAGCCCCAAAGTATCTCAGCTCACGCTGTAATACACGTGCTTCTGTTCATGGGAGCAGCACTAGAAATAAGAACAGTCAAGTTGGACATCCCAACGTTCAACACAACTACTGGTCAGCGCTCTTTTGAATATCGAGCGGTGAAATGCTAGAACATGCTCCCTGAAGAAATTACTAAATGTGAAAGTTTACACTGTTTCAAGTCTAAAGCTAAGAGCTATTTTGTACACAACTTTTTAATGAATTTATTTATATTTTATTATATTAAAAAAAGTCAGTGGTTCAAAGTCTCACGATTGTCCATGCTAAATTTTAATGATACGGTCACTTATCCTCTGCCAATGTTTCTCCAGAAAAGGGTGCAACGCGTACAGAATGCAGCAGCTGGCTTTGTATTGAATCGTTATTGCTCGGAAAAAGATGTTTTAAAACTCGGCTGGCTACCTACACTAGAAAACACTCAACTGAACATCCTAAAACTCGGACACCGTGCTCTTTACAGCCACCAGTGGCCTGAATACCAGACACTCTGTAGACATAATCCCAGTCGCAACTTGCGATCAAGTAGCGCACCACGTTTGGAGATCTCCCTGTTAAAAGGAACATTTCAAGACTCCGTTGCAAACTCGTACAATGATCTACCGGCCAGCATTAGTTTCATTCCAGATTACCATCATTTTGTTAAGGAAAGTGACAGAATCCTAAAAGCTAAGGCTATTAACCTGATTTTCAGGATTTTTAAATCTTAGTGTAAATAATATGTAATATGTATATAACTTCTTAAATCATATCATTATTATAATTATTATCATTATCATTATTATCCTTATTATCATTATCATCATTATCATCATTATCATCATTATCATCATTATCATCATTATTATCATTATTATCATTATTATCATTATTATCATTATTATCATTATTATCATCATTATCATTATTATCATTATTATCATCATTATCATCATTATCATTATTATCATCATTATCATTAT
>JAHPZR010030636.1:2500-12500 GCA_019787425.1 Platygyra sinensis | reverse complement strand
TGCTGCGGGTAAAACGCAGTTAAACGACATCATAAAAAGGTATCTAGATTTCCAGATGATTTTAGAGAGCATTTTGTAGGAAAAACGATCAACGATCTGCGATCAACGCCCCTGTATAATACAGCAGTCGAGTAATAAGGAAAAAAAAAAGAAAAGAAAATTCAGCGCACAATTCTTCTTTAGATGGATTAAATATGCTCAAACTGATACTTGAAAAGAGAAATTACGTTAAACGTAATTGAACGTACCTTAGTTTTAAATGTTGCAGAACCAACTCCAAGTTAGAAGTTTCCTTGCAGCCACCTCAGATGAAATGGACAGAGGCATTGACTGAAACAAACAATTTAACACTGCCTTTACCGATATTGCCTTTCGATATTAACACAGTTAGAGGCACGTTTCTATTGGATAAACTGAGTGAAATAAGAGGACAGAGAATAATTGTGGGGCGTTATCAAAGAGGGGGGCGTTTTTCAGTTTTGCTTTAGGCCTATGAAAGGAGAAACTTCGAGATCACAATTGAAGCTAGTCAAGGGTTGCTGATTTGATTGACAGGTGTATGTATATGTACCTGCCTGAATGTGACAAGAATCAGGAAAACACTATCATGAAACTTTTAAAGTGTTCCGGGCTTCTCAAACAAATATGCAGGGACGAAAAAAGCAATTTTCTTGTTACGAAACCAAAAAGTATCATAGTTATGAAAACAAAAATTCATGTGGTTTAAATTAATAAACAAACTAGCTAAGTGCCTGACAGTTTCTGCACAGTATATTTCTTCTTTACGACTGGTCAGTTACAGTAAACTAATTATCTGTTATATAATTTCACACAAGATCATAATTTCTTGTGTCACATAAACGCAGCAGCTGTGAGTTATGATAGGGGTTTTGGAACTTAGAAGTGCTCTGAGTGAACAAGGTTCAGCGTGCTAGTAAGGTACCCAGGTACATAAGCAGCTTTTCTGCGAGGCACAAAGCAACAACATCGCCGGTATAAACTGCAAGAACGGAGATATGAATCACGTCGAGAGTTCACTCAAATATGACTGATTTCACGTCTCATTACTTTAATCAACAGCTAATTATTTTAATGTAAGTTGAAGTGTCTAGCGCGAAAAAATTGGCTTTCATTTTTGAAAGATTTTGCTTGAGATATCAAGCCTATTGAATAGAAGGATAAGGCCACAAACAGAACATATTCTGCTTTTTCACCGCTGTTCCTGCCACGCGCTGCCATATTTTTGATGTACACATAGTATGAAGTGTGCAATATTCCTTGGCTTAAGTTATGCAGATTGATATTAAAATTGTTCCAGCTATAGAAGTCGGAATATATTAGCAGATTTCCGCGGGCAACTAAAGTCATGTAACAGCGAGTTACTCTTAATAAGCTCTCACAGTTTTTTCCACTAATGTCAGTAAAGACTTAACCCTAATAGGACTGGATCGAATACGTAGCTAAAACCTTTCACCTGAGCTACTTCAGCGAGAAGGTCACTAGCGACGCGCGCAAAATGTGTGATGCCCCCAGGGTTTTGTTTTTAGGATTGATTTTGTTAGCTCAAGCTGGCCGTTGCTTTCTGTAAGAAAACCACTGAAGAAAATATTTTATTCGAGGATTGAGCTCAGGGTTGGTTGACAAGTGTTTTGCTTCTGTTTATAGTACTTCTTTGAAAAAAAAAACATTTTAAGCTGAATAATTTGTTGTATGGTTTATACAGCATTAGGACAAAGTAGAAGAGTTGTCATTTTGAAACACATGCTCTGGGAAATAGGCGGTTAAAGAGTTACGATAGATGGGCAAATTTCTGACTTGTTGAACTGACATTAAAATCAATTACTGAACCTCGGGATATAAAGGGCGTGGTATCAATCACGTCGCGAGTTCACTCAAATATGACTGATTTCACGTCTCATTGGTTTAATCAAAAGATAATTATTTTGTTGTAAGTTGAATTGTCTAGCGCCCAAAGAATGGCTTTCATTTTTGAAAGTTTTTATCTTGAACTATCAGGTTTGCCGAATAGAAGGATAAGGCCACAAACAGAACATGTTCTGGTTTTTCACCGCTGATCTCGCCGCGCGCTGTCATATTTTTGATGTACACACAGTATACAGTGTGCACTTCTTTGGCTTAAGTTACGTAGATTAACATGAAAATTGTCCCAGCTATATAAGTCGGAATATATTAACAGATTTCCACGGACAGCTAGAGTCATGTAACAGCGAGTTACTCTTAAGAAGCTTTCACTCTTTGTTCCACTAATGTCAGTAAAGACTTAACCCCAGTGGGACTGGATCGAATACGTAGCTAAAACCTTTCAGATGAACTATTTCAGTCAGAAAGCCACTAGCGATCGACGCGTGCAAAATGTGATGCCTCCAGGGTATTGTTTTCATGGTTGATTTTGTTAGCCTCAAGGTGGCCGGTGCTTTCTGTAAGAAACCATGCGCTGCGGAAGATAATTCTTTCGAGGAATGAGCTAAGGATTGGTTGACGAATTTGAGATGGTATCAGTAACAGACAAAGAAGAACAAACAGGCGCCAACAAAGCAACGTAGGTTTTTTTTTTTTTTTTTTGCGGGGTGCTGACGATCATTCATAAATTCACAGTTAACACGGGAGTTAGCAAATTCAATCTTCTCAGAAAACCGACTTGAATACATTTACGAGTACTAATTCGGGAAGCGATGGGCACTGTCTCTTATAGTGGAAATTCAAAATAATTCGGTCAAATATTGACGAGCCTTTTGCGTCCATTTGCAGTAGTCCTTTGAAAAAATATTTCTTGTTCAATAATTTGTTGTATGGTTTATGAGGATTGGGACATAAAGTAGAAGAGTTGTTTTCATACTTACAGAACATGCTCTGGGAAATCGGCGGTAAAAGAGCCAACGATAGATGCGCAACTTTCTAACTTGTTGAACTGAAACTAAAATCAATTAGTTGAACGTTGGGTTATAAAACTTCGGTAATACGGGCAACATTTTTTTGCAACTTGTCTCGCAACATTGTTGCATTGCAAGTTGAAACACACTGTTGTGCGTATTACCACGTTTGTGACCAACTTGACTCGCAGCAAAATACAGTGCTGCAAGTTGAGGCAACATGTTGCGCAAAGTAGACTCGAGTTCTACTTTCTACAACAAATTTTAGGTTGCTGCTCGTATTACCACTAAAGCTACAACTTGTCTCGCAACAAATTTAAATTCAACGCTTGTGATTGGCTTTTGCGAAGCCCAGCAACACGGTAAAATATAGAAAAAACTTGGCGGACCGTGAAGACAGGCTGAATTCGAAGTAGACCAGTAACTCTTGGAAATTTAAGTCATAAATTTGCCCTGTACAAAGACCTCGACGGCTATCATATCCTTTGGGACACGTCGTTTGAATCTTCAAAACAAGCAGCAAAAAAGGCAAAAAGGTTGGAAGAACTGTGGTAAAAATACAACTTCTCGTCTAGCTATCTGAAACAAAGCTAAGCTTCATACTGAGAGAACTTCGGGCACAAAAAATTAAGAAAAAATAAAATGACCGCCAGAAGTCGAAATGGAAGTTCGTCGAAACGCTAAATTATATGAAAGAAGGAGCCATCTTTAATGACACACCATTGACCAATTATACGTGTAAAATTCCGCAGACTTGCAACGCTGCATTTTGTCGTGGGACAAGTTGGTCACAAACGTGGCTATACGCGCAACAGAGGGTTTCAACTTGAAATGCAACAATGTTGCGAGACAAGTTGAAGAAAAATGTTGCCCGTATTACCGGACCTTAAAGAGCCTTTTCCGCGGCAACGAGGGATCTTTATAGGGGTACTTTTAATTTAGGATATGTTTCAAGAGTCAAAGGCACGGTAAATGCGCGAGTCCTGTTCATTTAATTTTTTGCAAAATCGGCACGAATCAGTAAAGATGGTAATGAAGTTTTATTGGGACTACAAAAATTCTATAGTCTCAGTGTTCGGATCATATCTAAATATTTTTATTTGCAGAAGCATTTCAATTATTATTGCTTGGTTAATTACGACGAGTTTAGGCGCGCTCAATATATAAAAGAATTGCGCGCTGCGATTGTATATGTTGGCTTAAAGAAAGTAAAGAAAGCAAGAGCCACTGAACATTTAAGAGCGACTCTCTGTAGGGACCGAGTGAGATTGAAAAAATGTGGCACAAGGTTGGAAAAATGGATTGCTTGATTTTTTGTCCAGAGATAACCTATGGTATGCTAAGAATCGTGACTTAAGTCTTAGGTTCTAGAGTTTTTACATTTCTGAGAAAATTACAAAAAAACCGTAGACAAACCGTGAAGCTGAAAAATCACAGAAATGAGCTCAAATTTCATGATCAGATAATCGAACTCGCGCGAAGGCGCATAGCAAATTATGGCTTTCTGTAGTTTATAATTTACTTAGGAGGTACTACTAAGCTGGCTTGATTATATTTTTGAATTCCAATTGTAATTGGGAATTCCTGGAGAGCAAGAGAAGAGAAACGAAATTTCGAATTCTAGACTTTAAATATCCAAAATTCCATACCTTTTTCAAACATGTCATGACATACTCGGTATTACGTAGAAGTCTTTCAAAATTCAATTCTAGCAAGTAAAAGAGCTGATTTTCAACGTGATATAATGTTTTTCTTGGCAAAAGTTATTTCTGAGGCGAGCTGCCCCATGCAAGTTGACCCAATGTGACGTTTCGTAGAGATTTTGTTTAACCAGGAAATCTAAACAAACCGACTAGCCTTAGCTCGCTTTCTGAGCAAACCATTGAAAAACCCTTCCATTTCCCATTAAAACTACGCAGTAAACCTGAGATAATACTTCGATAACAGCTTACCTTCCAAATGGGTGTTTGAAGGCAAATAATTTTGACGTTCTAAATTAATTTTTCCATTGCTTTCTTGTTGCCGCGCTTTATAAATTAGGGTCATATCTTGACATCGAGCTTGTACGTCGGTTCCAGGTTAAGCTTGTGCAACACTTTTCTGGAAAATCAATCCATATTTAACAACTATTCACCGCAGTGGAGTTGGCTAGCGGTGGATATTTACCGAGCCGTGAAGCGGCGAGGTAAATATCAACGCTAGCCACCGACGCTGTTTAGTATATACTAAAACGTGAGATAATATACACCACAAAAATGGGTTTTGCATCCGTGACAAATGAAGAAATCATCCAAATAATTTTTTGTGGTGTATATTATCTCACTGTTTTAGTATATACTAAAACAGCGTCGGTGGCTAGCGTTGGATATTTACCTCGCCGCTTCACGGCTCGGTAAATATCCACCGCTAGCCAACTCCACTGCGGTGAATAGTTGTTAAATATGGATTGATTTTCCAGAAAAGTGTTGCACAAGCTTAACCTGGAACCGACGTACAAGCTCGATGTCAAGATATGACCCTAATTTATAAAGCGCGGCAACAAGAAAGCAATGGAAAAATTAATTTAGAACGTCAAAATTATTTGCCTTCAAACACCCATTTGGAAGGTAAGCTGTTATCGAAGTATTATCTCAGGTTTACTGCGTAGTTTTAATGGGAAATGGAAGGGTTTTTCAATGGTTTGCTCAGAAAGCGAGCTAAGGCTAGTCGGTTTGTTTAGATTTCCTGGTTAAACAAAATCTCTACGAAACGTCACATTGGGTCAACTTGCATGGGGCAGCTCGCCTCAGAAATAACTTTTGCCAAGAAAAACATTATATCACGTTGAAAATCAGCTCTTTTACTTGCTAGAATTGAATTTTGAAAGACTTCTACGTAATACCGAGTATGTCATGACATGTTTGAAAAAGGTATGGAATTTTGGATATTTAAAGTCTAGAATTCGAAATTTCGTTTCTCTTCTCTTGCTCTCCAGGAATTCCCAATTACAATTGGAATTCAAAAATATAATCAAGCCAGCTTAGTAGTACCTCCTAAGTAAATTATAAACTACAGAAAGCCATAATTTGCTATGCGCCTTCGCGCGAGTTCGATTATCTGATCATGAAATTTGAGCTCATTTCTGTGATTTTTCAGCTTCACGGTTTGTCTACGGTTTTTTTGTAATTTTCTCAGAAATGTAAAAACTCTAGAACCTAAGACTTAAGTCACGATTCTTAGCATACCATAGGTTATCTCTGGACAAAAAATCAAGCAATCCATTTTTCCAACCTTGTGCCACATTTTTTCAATCTCACTCGGTCCCTACAGAGAGTCGCTCTTAAATGTTCAGTGGCTCTTGCTTTCTTTACTTTCTTTAAGCCAACATATACAATCGCAGCGCGCAATTCTTTTATATATTGAGCGCGCCTAAACTCGTCGTAATTAACCAAGCAATAATAATTGAAATGCTTCTGCAAATAAAAATATTTAGATATGATCCGAACACTGAGACTATAGAATTTTTGTAGTCCCAATAAAACTTCATTACCATCTTTACTGATTCGTGCCGATTTTGCAAAAAATTAAATGAACAGGACTCGCGCATTTACCGTGCCTTTGACTCTTGAAACATATCCTAAATTAAAAGTACCCCTATAAAGATCCCTCGTTGCCGCGGAAAAGGCTCTTTAAGGTCCGGTAATACGGGCAACATTTTTCTTCAACTTGTCTCGCAACATTGTTGCATTTCAAGTTGAAACCCTCTGTTGCGCGTATAGCCACGTTTGTGACCAACTTGTCCCACGACAAAATGCAGCGTTGCAAGTCTGCGGAATTTTACACGTATAATTGGTCAATGGTGTGTCATTAAAGATGGCTCCTTCTTTCATATAATTTAGCGTTTCGACGAACTTCCATTTCGACTTCTGGCGGTCATTTTATTTTTTCTTAATTTTTTGTGCCCGAAGTTCTCTCAGTATGAAGCTTAGCTTTGTTTCAGATAGCTAGACGAGAAGTTGTATTTTTACCACAGTTCTTCCAACCTTTTTGCCTTTTTTGCTGCTTGTTTTGAAGATTCAAACGACGTGTCCCAAAGGATATGATAGCCGTCGAGGTCTTTGTACAGGGCAAATTTATGACTTAAATTTCCAAGAGTTACTGGTCTACTTCGAATTCAGCCTGTCTTCACGGTCCGCCAAGTTTTTTCTATATTTTACCGTGTTGCTGGGCTTCGCAAAAGCCAATCACAAGCGTTGAATTTAAATTTGTTGCGAGACAAGTTGTAGCTTTAGTGGTAATACGAGCAGCAACCTAAAATTTGTTGTAGAAAGTAGAACTCGAGTCTACTTTGCGCAACATGTTGCCTCAACTTGCAGCACTGTATTTTGCTGCGAGTCAAGTTGGTCACAAACGTGGTAATACGCACAACAGTGTGTTTCAACTTGCAATGCAACAATGTTGCGAGACAAGTTGCAAAAAAATGTTGCCCGTATTACCGAAGTTTTATAACCCAACGTTCAACTAATTGATTTTAGTTTCAGTTCAACAAGTTAGAAAGTTGCGCATCTATCGTTGGCTCTTTTACCGCCGATTTCCCAGAGCATGTTCTGTAAGTATGAAAACAACTCTTCTACTTTATGTCCCAATCCTCATAAACCATACAACAAATTATTGAACAAGAAATATTTTTTCAAAGGACTACTGCAAATGGACGCAAAAGGCTCGTCAATATTTGACCGAATTATTTTGAATTTCCACTATAAGAGACAGTGCCCATCGCTTCCCGAATTAGTACTCGTAAATGTATTCAAGTCGGTTTTCTGAGAAGATTGAATTTGCTAACTCCCGTGTTAACTGTGAATTTATGAATGATCGTCAGCACCCCGCAAAAAAAAAAAAAAAAAACCTACGTTGCTTTGTTGGCGCCTGTTTGTTCTTCTTTGTCTGTTACTGATACCATCTCAAATTCGTCAACCAATCCTTAGCTCATTCCTCGAAAGAATTATCTTCCGCAGCGCATGGTTTCTTACAGAAAGCACCGGCCACCTTGAGGCTAACAAAATCAACCATGAAAACAATACCCTGGAGGCATCACATTTTGCACGCGTCGATCGCTAGTGGCTTTCTGACTGAAATAGTTCATCTGAAAGGTTTTAGCTACGTATTCGATCCAGTCCCACTGGGGTTAAGTCTTTACTGACATTAGTGGAACAAAGAGTGAAAGCTTCTTAAGAGTAACTCGCTGTTACATGACTCTAGCTGTCCGTGGAAATCTGTTAATATATTCCGACTTATATAGCTGGGACAATTTTCATGTTAATCTACGTAACTTAAGCCAAAGAAGTGCACACTGTATACTGTGTGTACATCAAAAATATGACAGCGCGCGGCGAGATCAGCGGTGAAAAACCAGAACATGTTCTGTTTGTGGCCTTATCCTTCTATTCGGCAAACCTGATAGTTCAAGATAAAAACTTTCAAAAATGAAAGCCATTCTTTGGGCGCTAGACAATTCAACTTACAACAAAATAATTATCTTTTGATTAAACCAATGAGACGTGAAATCAGTCATATTTGAGTGAACTCGCGACGTGATTGATACCACGCCCTTTATATCCCGAGGTTCAGTAATTGATTTTAATGTCAGTTCAACAAGTCAGAAATTTGCCCATCTATCGTAACTCTTTAACCGCCTATTTCCCAGAGCATGTGTTTCAAAATGACAACTCTTCTACTTTGTCCTAATGCTGTATAAACCATACAACAAATTATTCAGCTTAAAATGTTTTTTTTTTCAAAGAAGTACTATAAACAGAAGCAAAACACTTGTCAACCAACCCTGAGCTCAATCCTCGAATAAAATATTTTCTTCAGTGGTTTCTTACAGAAAGCAACGGCCAGCTTGAGCTAACAAAATCAATCCTAAAAACAAAACCCTGGGGGCATCACACATTTTGCGCGCGTCGCTAGTGACCTTCTCGCTGAAGTAGCTCAGGTGAAAGGTTTTAGCTACGTATTCGATCCAGTCCTATTAGGGTTAAGTCTTTACTGACATTAGTGGAAAAAACTGTGAGAGCTTATTAAGAGTAACTCGCTGTTACATGACTTTAGTTGCCCGCGGAAATCTGCTAATATATTCCGACTTCTATAGCTGGAACAATTTTAATATCAATCTGCATAACTTAAGCCAAGGAATATTGCACACTTCATACTATGTGTACATCAAAAATATGGCAGCGCGTGGCAGGAACAGCGGTGAAAAAGCAGAATATGTTCTGTTTGTGGCCTTATCCTTCTATTCAATAGGCTTGATATCTCAAGCAAAATCTTTCAAAAATGAAAGCCAATTTTTTCGCGCTAGACACTTCAACTTACATTAAAATAATTAGCTGTTGATTAAAGTAATGAGACGTGAAATCAGTCATATTTGAGTGAACTCTCGACGTGATTCATATCTCCGTTCTTGCAGTTTATACCGGCGATGTTGTTGCTTTGTGCCTCGCAGAAAAGCTGCTTATGTACCTGGGTACCTTACTAGCACGCTGAACCTTGTTCACTCAGAGCACTTCTAAGTTCCAAAACCCCTATCATAACTCACAGCTGCTGCGTTTATGTGACACAAGAAATTATGATCTTGTGTGAAATTATATAACAGATAATTAGTTTACTGTAACTGACCAGTCGTAAAGAAGAAATATACTGTGCAGAAACTGTCAGGCACTTAGCTAGTTTGTTTATTAATTTAAACCACATGAATTTTTGTTTTCATAACTATGATACTTTTTGGTTTCGTAACAAGAAAATTGCTTTTTCGTCCCTGCATATTTGTTTGAGAAGCCCGGAACACTTTAAAAGTTTCATGATAGTGTTTTCCTGATTCTTGTCACATTCAGGCAGGTACATATACATACACCTGTCAATCAAATCAGCAACCCTTGACTAGCTTCAATTGTGATCTCGAAGTTTCTCCTTTCATAGGCCTAAAGCAAAACTGAAAAACGCCCCCCTCTTTGATAACGCCCCACAATTATTCTCTGTCCTCTTATTTCACTCAGTTTATCCAATAGAAACGTGCCTCTAACTGTGTTAATATCGAAAGGCAATATCGGTAAAGGCAGTGTTAAATTGTT
>JAHPZR010030635.1:15000-19452 GCA_019787425.1 Platygyra sinensis | reverse complement strand
TGCAATCACAAGATAAACTGCGAACAGGGGGAGGTGTCTGTAAAGTTTTGTCGTGTCCAAAAAGCATGTGTGGGGGATGGAGGGGGAGTGCGAGCGCGCACTGGTTGACGTGTTTGGGATTTGGGTAACGGTACCATCATGTTGCGGAAAGCGAATTAAGACAAAACTTTGCAAAAGTCGCTAAAATTCTCCGACTGTCGCATAAGTATTCGAAATAAATTCGGGCCAAGTTGTAGAAAAACCTTCCGACCTCATTTTATGTTTGCTTGGTCTCGTGAAAGCAACGAAATTTATAGATTCGGGCGAATATTCACAGTGCGTTCAAAATGTTTTGGCAAAGAGTTGCCTCCCTTGACAAATTTTATACAAACCAAAAAATTTTTTTGCCTGAGCGCGGAAAGGCCTAGGTACGAGTTTAGCGCTACAGTGTTTTGCAGGATTTGTAAGCAGCAGTTTTCTCAGTAAAATCTCGTGAGCTAAGAGATGACAACACGAAACAAAGGTAAACTATTCATTCTTTTCGTTTCTTTATTTACTCTATCCCTAATCAGAGGGATTGTGTGCTCCCTGTGGTCACACCATGTCAAAAGCCCGTGGGAGAGAAAGCATATTTCAGCGAGGCCAGACTCAAACCCCCCAAATGACTCGTTCATTTTTATTTGTTTTCATTTGTATTTTCATGACTTTTACATTGTATTTTGAATTGCAAAAACTCAATATAAAGTATTTGTAAAAAAGCTGCACCACTTGCATAGATACACCAACTACTGAATTTTGTTCAGTTTGACCATACATAACATTCTTTCTCAGTCATAACCTGATCACTTCACTTAATACTTGATTCCATGATATCAAACCATAATTATTAGTGTCTCATTGAAAACCCCGACCTAAATTTCCACAACTCACTCCCACCCACCCCCCCCCCCCGCCTTCCCCACCTCCCGAACCCCGGATTGATCTCGACAAATGTTTATCCCATAACCAGTCCGCAGTCTGAGGTCCACAGTCTACAGTCCGCGGCCTGCAGCCTGCAGCCCGCAGCCCGCAGTCCGCAGCCCCGCAGTCCGCAGCCCGCAGTCCGCAGTCCATGTTTTATACCGGGAAGCGGGACCCTACGATTCTGGATCGTAACGGTATGTCGGTATGTGAGAGGACGTACTCTTATTACCAAAACTTGGAAAATATTCTGTTTACGAACATGACTTTGAATCGCCTTGTTTTGGGGAAACAGCTATTGCGGAACATTTTCACCTCCAAAACAATGAAAACGGAGGACATGTTGGTGTTCCAAAGTAATCCTGTGGGAGTTGAACTCTTTTCCCATACACTTTCGTTAGGTTTATGTTACGTATTTTGCGCACAGAAATCTAGGCCGACGAAGTACACATTTCCTCCTTGATTTATTCAGTAGAAGGCAGCGTTGGTTTTGGCCAAGAGAAGAGGTTACACAACACATAGCCAAATTACAGCTTTCTGTTAGTACGAGAAGTCCTAAACATTTCGTGAAGACTTGCATGTGTGTGCAAGGTTTTCAAATTCCATTAACTCTAACTTAAAAAGATAACTTATCCGCTACAGTCCACAATAAGCTGCGTCGAAACTCGAAAGTCCGCAATATTTCACAACACTCGAAAAGAAAGCACATGGACGAACCTGGAGATCACATCATCCGCCACTGAAGAATGTTTCGGAGGACAAAATTGGTGTCCATAAAGAACTCTTTTTTTTTCCAATTCCCCGATTAGAATTCCGTTCTCTTTGAACACCAAAAAAATTCACTCTGAAATAGTAGAATGTATGTGTTCCTCTCACACTTTCCGTTCTACTTCAGGTTGGGACACCACTGAATGCTCTCTTCGGTTTTGTGTTAAAGCATTATTTTTTTCCCTAAGATAACATTAACAAGGCAACAAATTAACAAACAAAACCAAATAGACCATTTTAGAGCTCTTGGGAAAAATGTAACCGAAGGCCTCTGCATGTTACGACCAGAGCGGTGACCGCGAGGGCACTGGCGTTTTTCTTGACCCTCGTTGTGTTTTTAGAAAAGCAGTTGGCCATGACCAATTGATCAACAGGGAAAATGTTATGTCTGGGAAAGTGTAGTAACAAGGACTCGTAAGATAACTAAAGACCGTGCTTCTGTTCAAAAGGCCCCAATCACTGTCCAAGGGAACTGTAAAAATGGTCTTATGAAACAACAAGAAAAAAATACAATAAGGTCCACAGGAAGAAAAGAGCACAGTGGTAGGAAAATAAGCGACAATCAATTGTAGGTGCCAATATAGCACCAATTGAAAATCCGATGTGATGTTCGAGTGTTGATTTGAAAAAAAAAAAAAACCACGAGCGAACACAACAAAAGACCATAAAATGCACTTGTCAACCGACATTACCATCTACGAGTAAAAAATCAAAAGTGTTTTAATCAGTTACAGATTACAGCCATGAAACAGCTGTGCGGGTACCTAAATAAATGATTTGTTATCATAATTATGATGGACATTTTTTTACCTCAATTCTGGCCGCTGAGTCTGCTACAAGCTGACAAAAACAAACACAAAAGATACCTTAGTCAGTTGATGATACTTGACTATTATACACAACAGCTGGGATGCTTGTTGTTTATATTACGTTCAATAAAGGTCTCAAAGCGGGGACCGAGTAGGCGAAGCATATATATGCCTGATGCTATGGACGCTTCAAGGTTCTACCAGCGTATTTAAATAAATTACACAGACAGTGGTGCGGAATTAAGACACACATTCAAGTAATCTTTCGCCACCACAACCGTGACCAAACAAAAACAAGAAAAAAAAAAAACAAAAGAAAAATATCGCTATATCCAGCTCTCACCTCGGCAGTGGCATTGATTTCATCGTCAACTTCACTACCAATACTATCCATACTGTCCTTCTCCTTGGGTGCAAGAGCCTGTTCATAAAACCAGTTAGACCTGTTACTAAGGAAACATATTATACTTTGCCATCTTCTATACGCACGCCAGCTGTTAGGTTTAAGAGGTTCTCGAAAAAGAAAAGGGCTGACTAAGCGTTTTCATCGGTCAAAGAAGCCTTAACAACGGGGTAGTCATAGGGCGAGGTTCAACTCTGACAAAAACAGTTGCATTAATTTCGTAAAACGCATCCGCAGTGAGTACAGTTCAACTACAGGACTTCCGCTTTTTCCATAAGCGTAACACCTTACTCTTCTTTATAAACAAACACACATGCGAACAACACTTCTCTGATTCAGATGTCCTAAAGACATATGTCGTAAACTGAAGATCTTTTCATCTTTTAAATGACCTTCTCAAACTCATTAATAATTCACAAGTTTGATAGCCAACAAAAAATGGCTAAATTTGTCACGTGCATGAGTTTTGATACCCAATGAAAACCTAGATGAAAACCACGCGTGTATTGGATATCGTATCCAAACCACACGTTGCTTTCATCTGATTCCTCATTGGATATCAAGATTTATGCATCAAAACAAAAGAAATTAAGCATAAGAACAGAATTTAAGAAAATTAGCATCATTGGGAACTTGCATTTTAATAAAATAATTTTAACAATAAAACTCATGAAATTGGAAATTAAAACTGTTTTAAATACACATTGCGTCCGATAATAAATACTGTTCCATAACCAGTTTTCGGTGGATATCTCTTTACCTACGTTTTGCTCCAATTCAATGACAAATTTTCTTTGCCAACAATTCAGACTCAAGCATAACCATTGCCTTAATATGTAAGTCCAGCGCTTTGAAACCTAATGTAAATCAGGTGATATCTGAACGAACCTCCCGAAGGAATGGATATATATTTTTCTTTACACGAGTAATTCGCTATTCGTTAAAATAGTTTACGCGTACTTGTTTTATACCTTGATGACGGTGAATACGACTTTCTTGACTTAATTCTCTTCTTCGTAAACCATTTTTTGCTTCGATCCTACACCGTGCCACTCCTTCCTCGCTCGTGGTTGGACGCTAATGAATCATGCATACAAACGCGTTCTTTCGGAAAAGGGGAAATATTTAACACTCCATAATTTCTTATTGTTTCGTTTGCGAAAACATGTCACTGCATAATTACCTATTGTTTCATTTGAGAAGCCATATCAAAAACTCGTGCTTCGTGTTTCATCAGGGGTTCCAAACACCTCGAAACAATAAAAGCACTCGGCCTGCGGCCTCGTGCTTTCATTACTTTCTCGGTGTTTGGAACCCTTGATGAAACACTCGCACTCGTTTTTGATATATTACATCACAATGATGTTTTGCAACAATTATGTTTCACTTGTTTACCTTAGCCACCTTGGTGATATCTGTAATATACTTCTTCACAGCATTCACTTTATCAGCCAGAACATTCGGATCTGCATTGACGGAAAAAAAACACTATTCTACAAGCGTGGAAAAAAGTCCTTGGGACACTTAATGTAA
>JAHPZR010030635.1:0-5000 GCA_019787425.1 Platygyra sinensis | reverse complement strand
AAACTTCAGTTGTAAAACGCAGATAATTCGTTACATTAAGTGTCCCAAGGACTTTTTTCCACGCTTGTAGAATAGTGTTTTTTTCCGTCAATGCAGATCCGAATGTTCTGGCTGATAAAGTGAATGCTGTGAAGAAGTATATTACAGATATCACCAAGGTGGCTAAGGTAAACAAGTGAAACATAATTGTTGCAAAACATCATTGTGATGTAATATATCAAAAACGAGTGCGAGTGTTTCATCAAGGGTTCCAAACACCGAGAAAGTAATGAAAGCACGAGGCCGCAGGCCGAGTGCTTTTATTGTTTCGAGGTGTTTGGAACCCCTGATGAAACACGAAGCACGAGTTTTTGATATGGCTTCTCAAATGAAACAATAGGTAATTATGCAGTGACATGTTTTCGCAAACGAAACAATAAGAAATTATGGAGTGTTAAATATTTCCCCTTTTCCGAAAGAACGCGTTTGTATGCATGATTCATTAGCGTCCAACCACGAGCGAGGAAGGAGTGGCACGGTGTAGGATCGAAGCAAAAAATGGTTTACGAAGAAGAGAATTAAGTCAAGAAAGTCGTATTCACCGTCATCAAGGTATAAAACAAGTACGCGTAAACTATTTTAACGAATAGCGAATTACTCGTGTAAAGAAAAATATATATCCATTCCTTCGGGAGGTTCGTTCAGATATCACCTGATTTACATTAGGTTTCAAAGCGCTGGACTTACATATTAAGGCAATGGTTATGCTTGAGTCTGAATTGTTGGCAAAGAAAATTTGTCATTGAATTGGAGCAAAACGTAGGTAAAGAGATATCCACCGAAAACTGGTTATGGAACAGTATTTATTATCGGACGCAATGTGTATTTAAAACAGTTTTAATTTCCAATTTCATGAGTTTTATTGTTAAAATTATTTTATTAAAATGCAAGTTCCCAATGATGCTAATTTTCTTAAATTCTGTTCTTATGCTTAATTTCTTTTGTTTTGATGCATAAATCTTGATATCCAATGAGGAATCAGATGAAAGCAACGTGTGGTTTGGATACGATATCCAATACACGCGTGGTTTTCATCTAGGTTTTCATTGGGTATCAAAACTCATGCACGTGACAAATTTAGCCATTTTTTGTTGGCTATCAAACTTGTGAATTATTAATGAGTTTGAGAAGGTCATTTAAAAGATGAAAAGATCTTCAGTTTACGACATATGTCTTTAGGACATCTGAATCAGAGAAGTGTTGTTCGCATGTGTGTTTGTTTATAAAGAAGAGTAAGGTGTTACGCTTATGGAAAAAGCGGAAGTCCTGTAGTTGAACTGTACTCACTGCGGATGCGTTTTACGAAATTAATGCAACTGTTTTTGTCAGAGTTGAACCTCGCCCTATGACTACCCCGTTGTTAAGGCTTCTTTGACCGATGAAAACGCTTAGTCAGCCCTTTTCTTTTTCGAGAACCTCTTAAACCTAACAGCTGGCGTGCGTATAGAAGATGGCAAAGTATAATATGTTTCCTTAGTAACAGGTCTAACTGGTTTTATGAACAGGCTCTTGCACCCAAGGAGAAGGACAGTATGGATAGTATTGGTAGTGAAGTTGACGATGAAATCAATGCCACTGCCGAGGTGAGAGCTGGATATAGCGATATTTTCTTTTGTTTTTTTTTTTCTTGTTTTTGTTTGTCACTTCACGAAATGTTTAGGACTTCTCGTACTAACAGAAAGCTGTAATTTGGCTATGTGTTGTGTAACCTCTTCTCTTTGGCCAAAACCAACGCTGCCTTCTACTGAATAAATCAAGGAGGAAATGTGTACTTCGTCGGCCTAGATTTCTGTGCGCAAAATACGTAACATAAACCTAACGAAAGTGTATGGGAAAAGAGTTCAACTCCCACAGGATTACTTTGGAACACCAACATGTCCTCCGTTTCATTGTTTTGGAGGTGAAAAATGTTCCGCAATAGCTGTTTCCCCAAAACAAGGCGATTCAAAGTCATGTTCGTAAACAGAATATTTTCCAAGTTTTGGTAATAAGAGTACGTCCTCTCACATACCGACATACCGTTACGATCCAGAATCGTAGGGTCCCGGTCCCGGTATAAAACATGGACTGCGGACTGCGGGCTGCGGACTGCGGGCTGCGGACTGCGGGCTGCGGGCTGCAGGCTGCAGGCCGCGGACTGTAGACTGTGGACCTCAGACTGCGGACTGGTTATGGGATAACATTTGTCGAGATCAATCCGGGGTTCGGGAGGTTGGGGAAGGCGGGGGGGGGGGGGTGGGTGGGAGTGAGTTGTGGAAATTTAGGTCGGGGTTTTCAATGAGACACTAATAATTATGGTTTGATATCATGGAATCAAGTATTAAGTGAAGTGATCAGGTTATGACTGAGAAAGAATGTTATGTATGGTCAAACTGAACAAAATTCAGTAGTTGGTGTATCTATGCAAGTGGTGCAGCTTTTTTACAAATACTTTATATTGAGTTTTTGCAATTCAAAATACAATGTAAAAGTCATGAAAATACAAATGAAAACAAATAAAAATGAACGAGTCATTTGGGGGGTTTGAGTCTGGCCTCGCTGAAATATGCTTTCCTCCCACGGGCTTTTGACATTGGTGTGACCACAGGGAGCACACAATCCCTCTGATTAGGGATAGAGTAAATAAAGAAACGAAAAGAATGAATAGTTTACCTTTGTTTCGTGTTGTCATCTCTTAGCTCACGAGATTTTACTGAGAAAACTGCTGCTTACAAATCCTGCAAAACACTGTAGCGCTAAACTCGTACCTAGGCCTTTCCGCGCTCAGGCAAAAAAATTTTTTGGTTTGTATAAAATTTGTCAAGGGAGGCAACTCTTTGCCAAAACATTTTGAACGCACTGTGAATATTCGCCCGAATCTATAAATTTCGTTGCTTTCACGAGACCAAGCAAACATAAATGAGGTCGGAAGGTTTTTCTACAACTTGGCCGAATTTATTTCGAATACTTATGCGACAGTCGGAGAATTTTAGCGACTTTTGCAAAGTTTTGTCTTAATTCGCTTTTCGCAACATGATGGTACCGTTACCCAAATCCCAAACACGTCAACCAGTGCGCGCTCGCACTCCCCCTCCATCCCCCACACATGCTTTTTGGACACGACAAAACTTTACAGACACCTCCCCCTGTTCGCAGTTTATCTTGTGATTGCAAGGTCGCCCAATCTCCGCACGAAAACAACATGTCGGGAGCTAATACCAAAAGCATTTTTGCAAGATTTTGTGATAACATTTGGGAGAAGGGGAAGGATTTTGTAAAAATTTTTACATCAAAAAACCTATGTAGGAGAGGGAGAGGAGCGCGAGCGCGCGCTGGATGACTCTATCCCTACTCAGCAAGATTGTGTGCCCCCTGTGGTGTAAACAGAAAACTTTAGTCGCCCGCACTCGTTATTCACGCAAGGCCGTGGGGTGCCCATTTGGCAGCAGCTCTCTGAAACCCTCTCGTATATACGTGCTTTGCAATGAATACATTTGTTTTTGCCCCTGCTGGAAGGAGGCAAATCTCACATTTACCTAACAGCTCAGGCGCAAAATGCTGTTACTAACAATTTTTGGCTTTTTTAACATACCAAACCTACCAATTGTTTGAACGCACTCTTTAATCTATGATTACTACTAGTTTATATTTTTTATCTGTTGATGGAGATTGTACCCTCGGAGCTTAAAACTACAGTTAAAGACAATGTTCGAACTTTCTGTGGGGCATCTAAGCCAAAGACGATTTTATGTTTTGCTCTTTAACTGATGGTTGTTTGATTTCGTTCATGTACAGAATTCTGGATTCCTGCACGGCACTTATGGAGGTAATTTACCAGGGCCCGGTTGTTTAAAGCCTGGATAACGCTATCTACTGGATAAATCACTATCCAGTGGATAAGTATCAACAAAACAAACCACGCTATCCACTGGATAGCGATTTATTCGGTGGATAAAGTTATCCACCTTTTGAACAACCAGGGCCAGAATGATAAAGAATTCCATTTAATCTTAGTGAGTTAAAATTGCTATACACTACTTTTCTAAGATGAACACTGCAACAGTTGTTTGAGAGGCTCTGAGTCTAAATCAAGTTTCACTATTCCGTGAAAATAGCAAAATTGCTTGAAGGTAAACTCTGAAAGATAGAAACAGCGGGGATGACAAAGTAACTCACCCTCCAACACTTTCCTCTGGTGGTAATGTGACTAATATTTTGTAACATTCCCAAGAAAATAATCTTAGAATTATTTAATTCCCTTGGCACAACGTGCTCCACACATTTGGTCACCCTTTGGTTAAACGTGTGCAACTTACTGTGCGCAACAGTGTCTCGATATGTTGTATAGAAAATGCTGTGTGCATTTGGGTGAGCCTCGAGTGAGCTTTCGTTACCACACGGACAGCTTTCATTCTTCTCAATACTGTCTACCTCTGCATGGTGTATTTTCATATATATAGGCACTGAAGCTGCGTTTTGTATATTTCCAGGCAATCAAGGTTTTGATTATGAAGTCTAAAGTATTGCAAAAGGAGATTGTCGACGAAGGCAAGGTAACTGCATTAAAATTGTAAGCACGTGTTAATTTGATCGCCTTTTTGCCTCGGCCAGGTTCTATTTCCAGTTTTGCGATAATCAGGCTCTTGTAGGTGTAGAGGTACGTGTCTTTAGTCTTATCTGAACTGTCCATACAACAGATGTCCTTACTCAGTAGTTTGATGATATAGGTACAACCGAGATTTACCCACTGAATTATTGGGAATAAAAATAACATTTAAAACATACAAAGAATAAATCCTCACTAGCGAAGATGTCGCATAAGACATGAGTCGAACAAAATGTTAGGGCCGATTTACACGGTTCGACTTTGTCACATGCGACAAGTTTACGACAACTCTACGACATGAATTGTTTCGTGTAAATCAAACCTGCAACTCGCTTACGACTGTTGTGTACGTCAAAAAAAATTGTCGTAGGATTTT
>JAHPZR010030634.1:0-13401 GCA_019787425.1 Platygyra sinensis | reverse complement strand
CAATTTGGAGCTGACTGACTGACTGCTTGCCTGCCCGGCTGACTGACTGACTGACTGACTGACTGACTGACTGACTGGCTGACCCACTGACAAACAGAAAGACACGTAAAAATTACACAGATTACGTAAATCGTATTTCAGGGATACACTACGTATTTTGAACGAGCTTAATTGTGAAAACTCTGAGACGTGACGTGTCTAAATAACGTATTGTATTGTGTTACATTGCATTGCAACACACTTTACATTTTATTGCATTGTATTGTACTGTGTTGTAGACAGACAGACAGACTGACTGACTGACTGACTGACTGACTGATGGACTGACTGATGGGCTGGCTGGCTGGACTGACTGACCATTATGTAAATCGTTGTATTTCAGGGATACACGTACGAATTTTGAGCGAGCTTGTACAGCTCTTAGCAGTGACGTATCTAAAAAGAGTATTGTATTGTATTACATGGCATTGCAATGCATTTACATGTTATTGCATTGTATTGTACTGTATTGTAGAATGACTGACTGACTGACTGGACTGACTGACTGGCTCGCTGGCTGACTGACTGACTGACTGACTGACTGACTCATGATTGACTGACTGACTGACTGACTGACTTGCCTGGCTGACTGACCAGCTGGCTGGCTGAGTGACTGACTGACTCATTGACTGACCGTCAAACTTAAGACCTGGCAGTCTGACTGACCTGTTTGCTTGCTTGCTTGTTTGTTAATCAGGTACATCGTATATTTATTTCTTGTCATTATTTACAAAGATATCAGGCAGTGGGTGCGGCCGCTATCAAATCAGTCAAAACTCACCAACGCAAAACTGAAATCATTATCCCAAGTTGCTGGTTAGCAGGCCTCCTGTGGAATGCTCCTCTTTTTGTGGCTGTGACTTACAGGGAGGATTTAGAGACCTGTGGCGAGAAGTGGCGTTACAAACTCTCGCCAGTAGCTTACAGCTTAGGATGGGCTGTAGTAGCAGGAGTGATTCCATCTCTGTCATGAGCTATCTTTACTCAAGGGTGGTTTACAAGCTGTGGTTCGATAGAACGCCTGCAGTGGCATCTACCTCAGCTGTAAGTACCGTAGGCAAGATGTTGCCCGGCGTTCAGATGGTGTTTGACTATAGTCTCAGCTCGATAAGATGCACGTTTAACTCATCAACAATATCTTGTTCACTAATATTTAAGTTCGTCCCGACTACAAGGGAACAAATATCCCCGGGTGTACTCTGCAAAGCTGTATGTGGGGAGGCTCTGCCGTTTTGCACACTCTTTGAACAGAAAAAGTACTCCTTTTCGTATAAGCTTACCCCATTGATATACTTTCATCACTGCAGTCTTCTAGTCATTTTCATGTAGTGCCTCATAAATGAAACTAGTATATAGCCATATAGGGTCTGTCTGTTCGAAATATTTTTATCCAGGACCCTTTACAATAACTAAATGACAGATTCCCTTACCCTTTCAGATACCGCAAATCCTCGAATTAGTGTCTTCCCTCGAATAAGCGCCCTTTCTCAGTGTCGGACAAAATTGAAAATAAGCGCTTCTCCTCGAATAAGCGCCCCTCCCCTCCCCCTGTTTTATGGAAGAGAACTGAGACAACAGAGGATGTATAGTTTTGATCGGGTTCAATCACAAGAAAATGATTATCGACTCATTCAAGCATTGCAAATCGATCGTCGTAATGGGTGACTAAAAGAGATTATCATGATTATGTGGTTCTTCAAGAGAGACAGGATCCTTCTGAAACTTCTGAGAGACAAACACATGCATATATTAAATTAGAAACCGATCACATCTGAACACGATTTGGAGAATTAATTAATTAAGCCCTCTCCCTTCCCGATGAAGCGCCTCCTCGAAGTGTCTCATTTGAAATAAGCGGGCGCTAACTTAAGGTAATCCCTTGAAATTGTTCTACTATCAAACTTTTTTTGAAACTTGGCGTAATGAACATTCATGGTATGAGCATTATGAAAATGCAATAAAAAAAATGGGGTTCACCGTGCTTGTTTACGCGTCAGCAAGCTCTTAAAATGGGTATTTTTACTGGTTGCGCGTTAAAAGTTCGAATCACCTTCATACAGAATTAAATCTTGGTTACTTGAAAGGAACAAAGTTTTTGTCTTGAAAGTAAAGCTTCATTTATTGACATAAGCAGTATTGCTTCATTTAAGCCGTTTTTGATTGCCTGGTTGCGGGAATATTGCACTTTTTCGGAGAGTTCCGTGGCTAACTTGAAGTCCTCGCCTTGGCCAAAATACACCCAGTTGGGAACTATTTTCCAAAAAAAAATCATGTTCTACTATCAAACTTTTTTTCCTCCTCAAATATGTTTTTCATTAGACTGTTCCTAGCAAATACCTAAAGAAAAATCGGGGGTCACCGTGTTCGTTTAAGAGAAAAGAGAATTTATTCCATTATCGAGCTTAGTTTGAGGGAAATCTCTTACGTTTTGCACGTGCACATGCTCGTGCGCGCAGGCGGCTGATGACGCGAAAATCGTGCGCAGTAGGGATGCGCAATGCAATACTAAGGAATTACCTTAAGGATTTACGGTACCTCAACTTGAGGATCACTATCCTTCTTTAGCATAAGTCCAAGTTCTATCACAAATGCTGTTCTCAGAATGGCCAAGCAACTCACTATCTATTCTATGATACCGGTGAGTAACGTTAGCAGTGTCGCTTGTTAACAAAATGACGGCCACTTCTTGGCGTTTTAGAAGTGTCTGTGAATAGGATTTAGATAAGGTTTTGAACGACTAGTAGATTTATACAAAAACAATTCGGTTATTCGCTCTTCATCTTTGTGCGTGATAGTTGACTCGGGCTGCGCTCTCGTCAACTATCATGCGTTATAATAGTTCACCACTAAACTTTCTCTGATTCTTATTGATTTAAATTGATCACGTGACGCGATAGTGTTCATCTGCGGAGAGACGCTATCAGCCCCTTATAGTTCATCACTAAATTTTCTCCGATTCTTATTGGCTTAAATTGACCACGTGACGCGATAGTGTTCATCCGCGGAGGGCCACTATCAGCCCATAGTGCCCGTCCGCCGAAAATACCCGGATGGATAGTAGTCGTCCGTGAAAACTTTGCTGTAAACAAGCGGGTTTCGTAGAAAATAAATAACTAAAATTGTATTAATTAAGGATTTTTGTCTGTTTTCTTTTTCAAATTTTATATTTGGCTTTCACGGCTTTCGTCTCGAAATCTTGAAAATAATTCAATTGAAGTCTAATTGATTTTTGAACTAGCGTGCGGAAGAAAATTTAGTGGTGAACAATAAAGACAATAGAATGTTTATGTCTCGGAACTATCGGCTGATGTTTGCCCCGCGGAAATTTGATGTTCTTAAAATTAGTATATTTGCCCTCGAAGCTTCGCTTCTCGGGCAAATATTTGTTTTAAGAACACCAAATTTCCGCGGGGCAAACATCAGCCCGTAGTTCCTCGACAGAAACACTCTATTGTTTAAATAGAAATCTCGAGCTCATAATTTATTGCTTAATATACTTGAAGTCTGAAAAGACTACCCTTTTCGGGAGGAGTCTCCCCCGTATAGGCCATGAAAGGGAACACCCAGGGGCAAATATCCGAGAAAATACCCGATCTTTGTCTGACTTTTCAATGATATATTCAAAAATATGACATTTGATACATTCAGCTGTGTTACCAACCATAAATTCAGTTGCTATAGAATGATAGACAGGCGAGTACGCTTCAAAACAAAAGCGGTAAATTAAAGTAATACTACTTCCAAATTCCTTCTTTGTAGAAGATGGCCATTTTGTCAAGGAAAAAGGCAACTATTGCAGTCATTGCTGTCAGCCTAATCTACGCCATTTGTTGGGTACCAGTCCTAGCTATGTACTACGCGGTTCAATCACTGCCAAACCATATGGTTTACAGTCCCACACATAGAATCACTATCGTATTGGCCATGTTCAACTCCAGTATCAATCCAGTGGTTTACAGCTTCACAAGCGCACGTTTTAGGCAACACCTGATAAGGCTCTTAAAATGCAAGTGCTCTGCAAGGTGAAGAAATAAAGGAATAGCCTTTTACAGAGACAGTATAGCAGTGGTGAAACAAAACTCAAGAGAACAGAAGTACGGAGATAGATGGGACGTCATGATGACATAATCAAAGAAAAAACTCATAACAGAGACTGATCGTAGAAGTGCAGGATATGTTAGCCGTGAAGTGACTTTCACCCTTTTATGGTTGCACCTTTTCCATTCAAAGGAAGCCCTTTTGCCGGGAAGCGTGGATTTTGTTTTTGTCTGAGTATAGATCACGACCGTGACTCTGAAAGTTTCAGCTGGATGTTCACTAAACATACTGTTTAAACCTTTTTTAACAATTACTGTTAGTGAGCATGGATTTTCGCCTGCAGGTCCAACAGGAATAAACCAAGGACACTAATTTGGGGTCCTTTCAAGCTTCACGCTCTGCTGCGCTAAATGCCGTTGATTAAAGTCATTGACTGTAAACAAGCCCATTCCTCCACCCAAAAACCTGAAACAGATACCGAATTTAGAGAAGCGGGTTCAGATACGGACTGACGAGAGTGACTTCCTTCAAAGGGATCCGACAGCATCCTCCCACTGACAGGTTTTAAAATTGTTGTCCCTGGGATAGCATTTCCGGCAATCTTAGGCCAAGTCCACATGCAGGGGCGGATCTAGGGGGCAGGTGCAGGGGGTACGCACCCCCCTCCCTGAGGTGAAGCCTTCTTCTTCGTATTCGCTTTTAAAATTTGTTTACCTCACCGGTCAGTGACGTCATTCCCTAGAGGTGCACCCCCTCCTAAGAAAAATCTTAGATCCGCCCCTGGCATGTGATATGTTTCATATATTTTTTTCAATTTTTGGTTTGACAAAAACCGCTGAACCACTCCTAGATCAGCCCCAGAAGAACAGTTTCTGGATATATGTAAGCACAATAAATTCAAGCGGTTTACACCATGTAAAAGGTACTAATGTATGTATTTTTTGCATCACTATCAATAGTGTCAAATAGTGTATTGCAAACTTAGGGTACATTTGTCTGGAAATTATGAAATACAAAACATGTACCATGTTTCTATCAAGTTTTATAAAATAACTGACCCACTACGCGCGCTCTCATTGGCCGATAGCTGTGTTTAGATGAGAGTACGTAAACATGGTTGTGATGTTTCAGATTTGCGCGTATTTTTAAGGATTATTTTATAAAGCAATAAAGCACTTTTTCCGTGTTTGTAGAGCCTCATCTTAACACTAGGAGGGTTGGGAGAATTCTCAAAAGTTATGTTTGCCCTTGACTACATCTCGGTTTTGCATAACTGTCTCAAATTCTCCCAACCCTCCTCGTGTTTAGAAGAGGCTATGTAAACACGGAAAAAGTGCTCTATTGCTTAAATATAAACATGAGTGGAAGTTTGGGAGAACGAGAAATGATTTTTAACCAATCAGCGCACATCTTTTCTTAGGACTGTATTCTAAATGTAAATACAGATCAGTTTTACATAGTTTTATTTTTGTTTGTTTGTTTGCTCTCTACCCCTGTTGAGAGCTATAACTAATGCCTTTTTTAAACTCTGCAAGTACATAATGTATTATGTGGATAAAATAATATGGAGTTTCCAGCAGTAAAGATCACAGTTCACTCCATGAGACAAATAACAGTGAATTAATATCAGTAGCCTCAAGATGGGCATGCTTACAGCTTCATTACATTATTTCTGTTTCTTTCAATGTATAATTCATACGTCTCAATCATATTGACACAGCATAATTTTGTAACGAATGGTTGTCTCCACATTTCTGGATAACAATGCACTTTAACCTTCTGACATCACAGATTTTGCAATGTTGCCCATTCAGATAATTTTGGGCCGGAGTGGGCACCTCTCTCTCATGAAAAGGACATGGGTGTTCTCTGAACCAGGATTCTGTTTTTGCAGGCATGGCTTGAATTTTTTTCACCCCTAAGAGGTACCAAGTCTGAGACAAAATTAAATAGCCATTAATTTTCAAACATCTCCGGTCATAATATTTTGCTTCAATACCCTTAAAGGTACCACAAGAACTGTGAACCCATTGAGGCTGAACACACACCCTGAGAGGTAACCAACCCATCTTTTTAACTCCTAAAATGCACGACAACCTCCCATCCTTTTTGGCGAGGGAGTCCCCACCCTCCTAGGAATTTGGGAAGAAAACAGCTTCATGGCTAAGTGTTGTGATGAGTTTTAGTTTTTATCTTTTAGCTTAACTGATGATTCCCCCAGTTTAAATAAAGATTTACATTACATCCACATCACAAGTTTCCATACAAAAGACAAACATAACCGCACCTTTCAATAATACACTAAAGGTCAGCACACATGAGGGAACTAGTCCCTGACTAGTCCCTGCAACAAGTTGTGAGGACAAGCCCATTGTGTGGAATGGCCATTTCTGCTTTGCAGTGACCAATTTTCATCCATGTGACTAGCCCCACAAATTCAAACCAGTTTGAATTTTTGGGACATGTCCCTGCGACTTGTTCCTGGAACGCTACTGGTGAACTGTTTGTCTTGGGACGAGTTCCCTGTCGACCAGTCCCTTAGTGTAACACCTCTCCAGGGGGACTCGTTTTGGCCGGGACTAAGCCCCCCATGTGGGTGCCCCCCAAAAACCTTAATTCCTTTCAATCAATTAATTTTTTCACAGCTGAGCCAATCATCTTAGGGTGTGTTCACATCTGAAGTTCACTTTGGTGGGCATTAAAACAGGGGGACGTATACAAAACATGGACCGGGGTCCAAGGACCACCCACATGGACCTGGTCCATGGACGCACCCCATGGACCACCCCTAAATTTCAACAGGAAATGCGCCCCTGTTTAATATGAACAATTTACCCCCGGAGGCCAGGTTATGAACCAAAAACACAGACGTCGTATTTATTGCTTTACGTCCTTGAGGGTTTGTCTCGTTAACAGTGGGGTTAGCGGTTTTACGCCTTTGTTGTACTACCCAGCGTAAAACCGCTAACCCACTGTTACGAGACAAACCCTCAAGACGTAAGCAATAAATACGAGTCTGTGTTTTTGTTCATAACCTGGCCTCCGGTAAAAATTTTCATATTAACAGGGGCGATTTCCTGTTGAAATTAGGGGTGGTCCATGGGGTGGTCCATGGACCAGGTCCATGGGGTGGTCCTTGGACCCCGGTCCATGTTTTGTATACGTCCCCTGTTTAATGCCCCAAAGTGAACTTCAGATGTGAACAACCTAAGATGATTGACAGCTGTGAAAAAATTAATTGATTGAAAGGAATTAAGGTTGGCACCCACATGGGGGGATTATTCCCTGCAACGAGTCCCCTGGAGAGTTTACACTAAGGGACTGGTCACAGGGACTCGTCCCAAGAAACAGTTCACCAGTAGCGTTCCAAGGAACAAGTCGCAGGGACATGTCCCAAAAATTCAAACTGGTTTGAATTTGTGGGGCTAGTCACATGGATGAAAAAATTGGTCACTGCAAAGCAGAAATGGCCATTCCACACAATGGGCTTGTCCTCACAACTTGTTGCAGGGACTAGTCAGGGACTAGTTCCCTCATGTGTGCTGACCTTTAGTGTATTATTGAAAGGTGCGGTTATGTTTGTCTTTTGTATGGAAACTTGTGATGTGGATGTAATGTAAATCTTTATTTAAACTGGGGGAATCATCAGTTAAGCTAAAAGATAAAAACTAAAAACTCATCACAAACACTTAGCCATGAAGCTGGTTTTCTTCCCAAATTCCTAGGAGGGTGGGGACTCCCTCGCCAAAAAGGATGGGGAGGTTGTCGTGCATTTTAGGAGTTAAAAAAGATGGGTTGGTTACCTCTCAGGGTGTCGTGTTCAGCCTCAATGGGTTCACAGTTCTTGTGGTACCTTTAAGGGTATTGAAGCAAAATATTATGACCGGAGATGTTTGAAAATTAATGGCTATTTAATTTTGTCTCAGACTGGTACCTCTTAGGGGTGAAAAAAATTCAAGCCATGCCTGCAAAAACAGAATCCTGGTTCAGAGAACACCCATGTCCTTTTCATGAGAGAGAGGTGCCCACTCCGGCCCAAAAATTATCTGAATGGGCAACATTGCAAAATCTGTGATGTCAGAAGGTTAAAGTGCATTGTTATCCAGAAATGTGGAGACAACCATTCTGTTACAAAATTATGCTGTGTCAATATGATTGAGACGTATGAATTATACATTGAAAGAAACAGAAATAATGTAATGAAGCTGTAAGCATGCCCAATCTTGAGGCTACTGATATTAACTTCACTGTTATTTGTCTCATGGAGTGAACTGTGATCTTTACTGCTGGAAACTCCATATTATTTTATCCACATAATACATTATGTACTTGCAGAGTTTAAAAAAGGCATTAGTTATAGCTCTCAACAGGGGTAGAGAGCAAACAAACAAACAAAAATAAAACTATGTAAAACTGATCTGTATTTACATTTAGAATACAGTCCTAAGAAAAGATGTGCGCTGATTGGTTAAAAATCATTTCTCGTTCTCCCAAACTTCCACTCATGTTTATATTTAAGCAATAGAGCACTTTTTCCGTGTTTACATAGCCTCTTCTAAACACGAGGAGGGTTGGGAGAATTTGAGACAGTTATGCAAAACCGAGATGTAGTCAAGGGCAAACATAACTTTTGAGAATTCTCCCAACCCTCCTAGTGTTAAGATGAGGCTCTACAAACACGGAAAAAGTGCTTTATTGCTTTATAAAATAATCCTTAAAAATACGCGCAAATCTGAAACATCACAACCATGTTTACGTACTCTCATCTAAACACAGCTATCGGCCAATGAGAGCGCGCGTAGTGGGTCAGTTATTTTATAAAACTTGATAGAAACATGGTACATGTTTTGTATTTCATAATTTCCAGACAAATGTACCCTAAGTTTGCAATACACTATTTGACACTATTGATAGTGATGCAAAAAATACATACATTAGTACCTTTTACATGGTGTAAACCGCTTGAATTTATTGTGCTTACATATATCCAGAAACTGTTCTTCTGGGGCTGATCTAGGAGTGGTTCAGCGGTTTTTGTCAAACCAAAAATTGAAAAAAATATATGAAACATATCACATGCCAGGGGCGGATCTAAGATTTTTCTTAGGAGGGGGTGCACCTCTAGGGAATGACGTCACTGACCGGTGAGGTAAACAAATTTTAAAAGCGAATACGAAGAAGAAGGCTTCACCTCAGGGAGGGGGGTGCGTACCCCCTGCACCTGCCCCCTAGATCCGCCCCTGCATGTGGACTTGGCCTAAGATTGCCGGAAATGCTATCCCAGGGACAACAATTTTAAAACCTGTCAGTGGGAGGATGCTGTCGGATCCCTTTGAAGGAAGTCACTCTCGTCAGTCCGTATCTGAACCCGCTTCTCTAAATTCGGTATCTGTTTCAGGTTTTTGGGTGGAGGAATGGGCTTGTTTACAGTCAATGACTTTAATCAACGGCATTTAGCGCAGCAGAGCGTGAAGCTTGAAAGGACCCCAAATTAGTGTCCTTGGTTTATTCCTGTTGGACCTGCAGGCGAAAATCCATGCTCACTAACAGTAATTGTTAAAAAAGGTTTAAACAGTATGTTTAGTGAACATCCAGCTGAAACTTTCAGAGTCACGGTCGTGATCTATACTCAGACAAAAACAAAATCCACGCTTCCCGGCAAAAGGGCTTCCTTTGAATGGAAAAGGTGCAACCATAAAAGGGTGAAAGTCACTTCACGGCTAACATATCCTGCACTTCTACGATCAGTCTCTGTTATGAGTTTTTTCTTTGATTATGTCATCATGACGTCCCATCTATCTCCGTACTTCTGTTCTCTTGAGTTTTGTTTCACCACTGCTATACTGTCTCTGTAAAAGGCTATTCCTTTATTTCTTCACCTTGCAGAGCACTTGCATTTTAAGAGCCTTATCAGGTGTTGCCTAAAACGTGCGCTTGTGAAGCTGTAAACCACTGGATTGATACTGGAGTTGAACATGGCCAATACGATAGTGATTCTATGTGTGGGACTGTAAACCATATGGTTTGGCAGTGATTGAACCGCGTAGTACATAGCTAGGACTGGTACCCAACAAATGGCGTAGATTAGGCTGACAGCAATGACTGCAATAGTTGCCTTTTTCCTTGACAAAATGGCCATCTTCTACAAAGAAGGAATTTGGAAGTAGTATTACTTTAATTTACCGCTTTTGTTTTGAAGCGTACTCGCCTGTCTATCATTCTATAGCAACTGAATTTATGGTTGGTAACACAGCTGAATGTATCAAATGTCATATTTTTGAATATATCATTGAAAAGTCAGACAAAGATCGGGTATTTTCTCGGATATTTGCCCCTGGGTGTTCCCTTTCATGGCCTATACGGGGGAGACTCCTCCCGAAAAGGGTAGTCTTTTCAGACTTCAAGTATATTAAGCAATAAATTATGAGCTCGAGATTTCTATTTAAACAATAGAGTGTTTCTGTCGAGGAACTACGGGCTGATGTTTGCCCCGCGGAAATTTGGTGTTCTTAAAACAAATATTTGCCCGAGAAGCGAAGCTTCGAGGGCAAATATACTAATTTTAAGAACATCAAATTTCCGCGGGGCAAACATCAGCCGATAGTTCCGAGACATAAACATTCTATTGTCTTTATTGTTCACCACTAAATTTTCTTCCGCACGCTAGTTCAAAAATCAATTAGACTTCAATTGAATTATTTTCAAGATTTCGAGACGAAAGCCGTGAAAGCCAAATATAAAATTTGAAAAAGAAAACAGACAAAAATCCTTAATTAATACAATTTTAGTTATTTATTTTCTACGAAACCCGCTTGTTTACAGCAAAGTTTTCACGGACGACTACTATCCATCCGGGTATTTTCGGCGGACGGGCACTATGGGCTGATAGTGGCCCTCCGCGGATGAACACTATCGCGTCACGTGGTCAATTTAAGCCAATAAGAATCGGAGAAAATTTAGTGATGAACTATAAGGGGCTGATAGCGTCTCTCCGCAGATGAACACTATCGCGTCACGTGATCAATTTAAATCAATAAGAATCAGAGAAAGTTTAGTGGTGAACTATTATAACGCATGATAGTTGACGAGAGCGCAGCCCGAGTCAACTATCACGCACAAAGATGAAGAGCGAATAACCGAATTGTTTTTGTATAAATCTACTAGTCGTTCAAAACCTTATCTAAATCCTATTCACAGACACTTCTAAAACGCCAAGAAGTGGCCGTCATTTTGTTAACAAGCGACACTGCTAACGTTACTCACCGGTATCATAGAATAGATAGTGAGTTGCTTGGCCATTCTGAGAACAGCATTTGTGATAGAACTTGGACTTATGCTAAAGAAGGATAGTGATCCTCAAGTTGAGGTACCGTAAATCCTTAAGTTAGCGCCCGCTTATTTCAAATGAGACACTTCGAGGGAGGCGCTTCATCGGGAAGGGAGAGGGCTTAATTAATTAATTAATTAATTAATTAATTAATTAAAAATTAATTAATTAATTTTTCTCCAAATCGTGTTCAGATGTGATCGGTTTCTAATTTAATATATGCATGTGTTTGTCTCTCAGAAGTTTCAGAAGGATCCTGTCTCTCTTGAAGAACCACATAATCATGATAATCTCTTTTAGTCACCCATTACGACGATCGATTTGCAATGCTTGAATGAGTCGATAATCATTTTCTTGTGATTGAACCCGATCAAAACTATACATCCTCTGTTGTCTCAGTTCTCTTCCATAAAACAGGGGGAGGGGAGGGGCGCTTATTCGAGGAGAAGCGCTTATTTTCAATTTTGTCCGACACTGAGAAAGGGCGCTTATTCGAGGGAAGGCACTAATTCGAGGATTTACGGTATCTGAAAGGGTAAGAGAATCTGTCATTTAGTTATTGTAAAGGGTCCTGGATAAAAATATTTCGAACAGACAGACCCTATATGGCTATATACTAGTTTCATTTATGAGGCACTACATGAAAATGACTAGAAGACTGCAGTGATGAAAGTATATCAATGGGGTAAGCTTATACGAAAAGGAGTACTTTTTCTGTTCAAAGAGTGTGCAAAACGGCAGAGCCTCCCCACATACAGCTTTGCAGAGTACACCCGGGGATATTTGTTCCCTTGTAGTCGGGACGAACTAAATAATTAGTGAACAAGATATTGTTGATGGAGTTAAACGTGCATCTTATCGAGCTGAGACTATAGTCAAACACCATCTGAACGCCGGGCAACATCTTGCCTACGGTACTTACAGCTGAGGTAGATGCCACTGCAGGCGTTCTATCGAACCACAGCTTGTAAACCACCCTTGAGTAAAGATAGCTCATGACAGAGATGGGAATCACTCCTGCTACTACAGCCCATCCTAAGCTGTAAGCTACTGGCGAGAGTTTGTAACGCCACTTCTCGCCACAGGTCTCTAAATCCTCCCTGTAAGTCACAGCCACAAAAAGAGGAGCATTCCACAGGAGGCCTGCTAACCAGCAACTTGGGATAATGAATTTCAGTTTTGCGTTGGTGAGTTTTGACTGATTTGATAGCGGCCGCACCACTGCCTGATATCTTTGTAAATAATGACAAGAAATAAATATACGATGTACCTGATTAACAAACAAGCAAGCAAGCAAACAGGTCAGTCAGACTGCCAGGTCTTAAGTTTGACGGTCAGTCAATGAGTCAGTCAGTCACTCAGCCAGCCAGCTGGTCAGTCAGCCAGGCAGTCAGTCAGTCAGTCAGTCAGTCAATCATGAGTCAGTCAGTCAGTCAGTCAGTCAGCCAGCGAGCCAATCAGTCAGTCAGTCAGTCAGTCAGTCTGTCTACAATACAGTACAATACAATGCAATAAAATGTAAAATGCATTGCAATGCAATGTAATACAATACAATACTCTTTTTAGATACGTCACTGCTAAGAGCTGTACAAGCTCGCTCAAAATTCGTACGTGTATCCCTGAAATACAACGATTTACATAATGGTCAGTCAGTCAGCCAGCCAGCCAGTCCATCAGTCAGTCAGTCAGTCAGTCAGTCAGTCTGTCTGTCTGTCTACAACACAGTACAATACAATGCAATAAAATGTAAAGTGTGTTGCAATGCAATGTAACACAATACAATACGTTATTTAGACACGTCACGTCTCAGAGTTTCACAATTAAGCTCGTTCAAAATACGTACGTGTATTCCTGAAATACGATTTACGTAATCTGAGTAATTTTTACGTGTCTTTCTGTTTGTCAGTGGGTCAGCCAGTCAGTCAGTCAGTCAGTCAGTCAGTCAGTCAGTCAGTCAGTCGGGCAGGCAAGCAGTCAGTCAGTCAGCTCCAAATTGT
>JAHPZR010030633.1:0-25025 GCA_019787425.1 Platygyra sinensis | reverse complement strand
GTGTTGTTACAAAACCGTGTTTGTTTCAAAGATAACCTCACGGTAAAACAGAAACCGTCTACGGTTTAAGTCTTGAATATAACCAGGCTCGGTTTGCACTGTGTACTGCATTAAAACCCAAGCTCGGTTTAATGATTTTGACTATACTCGGTTTTTTTCTTTTTTAAAATTTAAACCGAGCCTGGTTTGGGCCGTCTCCCGTTATGGTGTTTTTACATCACTTTTTTGTACATTTTCTTGCTTTGTTCTATATGTACTCAGTTAAATTGAAATAAACAAATAAATAAGACAAATACTATGCTTAAAAATGGACTCTTAATCAAATACTTAATTTGAATTAACTTTGTTTTCCAGAAAAATTAATCTTTTGAATAAAAATTATTAACTTTCCTTTCTCCACGGGAGTCAAACTTGAAGCAACGTTGTGTGAATTAAAACAAATATCGTGTCAAGTTTTTTGAACAACCGTGACCGAATTCCCACAGAAAGCGTCGTCGAAAGGTTTTGAGCGTATTTGATGCTTGTTTGGAATACAACGCAACTGTAAAAATTATTTTGGATTTGTGGTGGACAAATTCCCCGAACATCGCCACGTTCACGATTCTTGCGTGATCCGCCGGTCACGGTCTCAAGAAGACAAATTGCCCAGCATTCAAAAAGGTTGGATACACCTGTAATTCCTGCGAATTCCTCTACTGCAAATCCAAACTATTGCGTACAATTGCTTTGCATTTCCGAACAAACATCAAATACTCTCAATACGTTTCGTGGAGACTTTCTGTGGAAATTCGGTGGACAATTTTGACTGCCGGGCATTTTAATAGTTTTTTTTGAGGACGTGACCGGCAGTCGGATAAAGACCCTTGCGATTTTATGGTATGAACAACCTTGGAAAATTCTTCTACTACAAATCCAAAATAACTTTTAGAATCGCTTGGCTATTCTAAAGAAACCTCGAATCTTCTCATCAGGTTTTAATGACGCTGTTTGCCGCAGTTCGATAAATATCTTAAACAGCCGATGTACGCATACATTTTTCTTAGTGTCAAGCACGTGCCGATTTTATAGTATGCCCACGCTCGAATATTTCGTCATCTTGCGAACGAACATAATTTTTCGAATCGCATTACGTCTACATTTCTAAAAAATTATCAAAGACTGCTGGATATGTTAGTTTTTGAAAATACTTCCCGGCTGCCAGGTGTCTAGACGCGATAGCGATCAGATCTTGAAAAGAATATAAATCTCACGATGTTGTCTGTTTGTTTTTTTCACGGCGTCAATTGAAAACCCGTTATTTTTATCTGTTGATTTTTCGAAATGCAAATCATTTTATTCGTAAGTTGAATGAATCCAAACAAACAAAACAAAATGGTCTGAAAGTAACCGTCGCTATATTCAGCCGGTACGAAAGAATTAAAACTTGTCTGCTCCTTGAAAACAAATCATGTTCATGCCGAATGTTACCTTAAGAAAAGATCGTTAACTTCCTTTCACACAGTAACAAAAGAAGCAAACAATAACCAAGCTCATACATACTAATGCGTTTACTTCAACGCGTTATAACGCGAAGTTGAAACGCAGTCTAACGCAGCAAAACGCGTGCGCGCGTTTAACCCTTCGCGTTAAGAACGCGCGTTCGATGTTCGTTTAGTTCTGAGCGGTACTGTAGCAGACAGTATGGTGCACTGGCCTAGAACAAATTTGTTTTAAAAATTGATTATAATAATAATTAGTACAATTCTACTAGTACACTGATGTAAATGCTGTAATCTCATTGGCTGAGCCACTGCACACTATCAGCCATTAGTGTGCAGCGGCTAGAACTAGTCTACAAAATGGCGACGTTTTATCGTTTTGCCAAAATTTTGGAGAAAAATTTTGATGAAAATAGATAAATTAAATTCCTGAGAAGACTTAACGAAGGGCATTTGCGGTTTCTTAACTTTAAAAAGTTGAAACTATTGAAAAAAATAATGCACGCCCATATACAGCTTAAATTCTAAATGCAAATTTAATCCGAGCAATATTTTTAATGCACAAAGTTTAATAATACGTTGAGAAATAATTGGAAACCGTTGTTTAAAGTAAATTTTAGTAAAGATTTCTACCAAAACAATTAGATTATTCGCTCTCAATTTCTATGAGGTGATGGTTGATGAGGCCGAAGGCCTCATCAACTATCACCTCATGGAAATCTCGAGCTCATAATCTAATTGTAAAATATTATAGTACAAGACTTTCAATTGCTGATTTCAAACATTTTCCTATTCATTCAAAAGTGTAGAAAAGTTACAGTGTTTCCAAAATAATTTTCTTATTAACTTTTGTACGATTGAATGGGTATCGAAATCACGACTACTGGGAATGACCGTTGATGAGAAACTGACCTGGACTCAGCATATGCTGGAACTCAAAAAATCATTTGCTAAAAAACTAGGATTACTTAAGAAGTCGAGGTTTCTCCCTAGAAACGTTCGTCAGGATCTCTACTTTAAGGTCATTTTGCCTTCAGTGACCTATGGTCTTATACTATGGGGATCTTGCTGTAATTCCGACTTATTTCAGTCCCTGGAAAGACTTCACTGCAGGGCTGCGAGACTCATCTTTCATTTGCCGAAAGACATGGCATCTACTGATGTTCTACAACGGGCCCAATGGCCGACTCTGTTTTTTTATTATAAATTAGCCATTTTTATCTGTTTTCATAAAGCTTTCCACGATAGGTTACCTGTCACATTAATCGACCTGATTTCTAAGAAACGGGTCACAAACTATTCAACCCGGACTTGCGCTTCTCTAATTGTTCCACGCTTCAACACGCGTTACATGAAAGACTCTGTCGCGTTTAGAGGCTCAGTCCTGTGGAATGCAGTGACCAACAATTGTGGTGCCCTGACAAAAAACATTCCTTATCGTGATCTCAGGCTAAAGCTTAAATCTCAAGCCAATTTTAATGAATTCAGCTTTAAGATAACGTCTGCATCCACTTGTAATTTTAGAAAAGATGACTTTGTATATACTTAAATTTATATTCACAATTTCATTTTTGTAAGCGCTAATTTAGTTCAAACGTTTTGTCCGTATAGCTTTTAGTTTTTTAGTTTTTCTAGTAATTAGTTAATTGTAAACGACCCCACAAGCTCATGTAGCTTTAACACTTATCGTTTCAAAATAAAGGCCATCTATCTATCTATCTATCTATCTATCTGTACAAATTGTTACACTGTAGATCCAGTGGTGACCAGCTGTGGTGTGGTCAGGAGTAAAAAAAAATGTACCCTATATCAACTAGACATACCAGTAATACTGCTCCCAAAAGAGGAAATCAAGTCTTGTTTGCTCACTATCGGCAAAGCCTAATTATAGCTACATGTACATGTACCTTTAGTACTTTAGAAAACATTTTTTTGACCTTTCCTACATTTTAAACTAAGGTAATTAATTTGTGCATTACAAAAAATGACTAGTATGTGGTGGCATGTAGCTCTTTGAAGTGATTTTTAAAGTAGAGTTTCACCAATGATAAGACACTCAGCTCTAGCTTTAATAAACAAGCTTGAACACATCAAGGTAAGTAAAAAAATAATTACAGAGCATAAAGGAATGAATACCATTTTTCTTAGGTCCTCTCCACAACAATGGCATCATCTCTAGTCCGTTATTTAACAAGAAACCAATTGACATGACAGCCAGTTGTTGGTCCTTGTCTGTGTAAACTGGAACCAAACTAAAAAGAAAGGTTACAGACAGGTGATCTTTAGAAAATACTTTTACATGTAAATACCTACGGCAAAGAACATAGGCTAGCTTTGATGTCAATAGCATATCAGCTATCAGCAGATCTTACAAAAATAATAGAAAGCAAAGTACAATGTATGTTTATGAAAACTATGATAACTACAGTAATACACAGGACTGAGACCCGTGTCTCAAAAGCCCCGGAAACTTTTTGGGTCCAGAAAACCATAGCAAAATCTCAAACCTTACAATTACAGAGCTGTTTTATCACATATTCTTGATATGAGCAGAGGTTTCCTTCAATCATACAAGAAGTTTTGGCACATAAACTTCTCTGTTTTCAGATACAGATGAGCTAAAAATGGTTTTACGGGCCGGAAAAGTTTTCTGGGCTTTCCAGAAATGGGGCCCTGGAACATTTATACTGCAAATGATCAAATTTTGTGAACTAAAGGACCCCCAAGATCAAGAACGTTCACCCATAAAAGTCCCAAGGAAGTGGGGAGTGGTCCCTGTCAGACCAGCATTCCATGCGGGAGAAGCTGCAATACTTGACAAGAGTCAGTTTCTTGCTATTGTGCACTGCAGATAAGGAATTCTCCTGTAATGAGCCACTAAATTTCATAGATTAAAAGTCTTTTACTGTTACATAGATGACATATTGTCATGTATCTGATGAGAAACAGTCTTTATTCTCAGTCTGCATTTTGTATGTAAGGGGTGGCAAATGGTAAATACGAGACTTTGCGAGATGGCAAGACTAGCGTTCTTCTTTGCGAGCCCGAGAGATTTGGACTTTTTAGATCGCGAGATCAAGACCTCAAGGTGTTTTGACTGTGAGCGCAACACATTCAGATTCTTAAAATTTGGTTGAGAGCTATGAGAATGAGCTAGAATGAGCTAATGTACAAAAGTCTTACAAAGGAGCCTTTTGTTGTAAACCCTTGTACGTCTTGTGTGAGACATCAGATCTTAAAATCTGTCAACAGTCAATAAACTCTATTGTTATATAGCTACACTTTCACTCAACAAAATGAGCACTGTGATTGGTCGATTCTTGGCCACGTGCCCCTGATCAAATTCAAATGTATCCCGACCGGGATACAATTGTGCAGTTGTTGCCCTCATGAAGTCTTTGTTTGTTTGTTTTTGCTATATGAAAGTCTAAATATACAACAAAACACTTAATGTATGGTCCCTCGGGAAACTAGTTAGTTTTGTTTTCCCTCGAGTCCAGATGTTTCCCTCGACTTCATGTCGGGAAACATCAGGACTCTCGGGAAAACAAAACTAACTGTTTCCCTCGGGACCATACATTAAGTGTATAATATTTTCCTGGCCATGACCTAATTTCCGGTCAGGAGGTTGCGCTCGTTCGTTTCCCTTGATTTTTTTGACTGACGTGCTGTCACTTACAACTCCAGTTGTCTGGAAGTCGTCAAAAATGAAGCTCAGCCATGTTTGATTAATTTGAGGTGGAAACGTTTATGTATTAACATCATGAAGGAACCGAAATGGGGAAAAGTAAAAAAACATATAAATCACGTAAGTACTCTAAAAATGTTTGTTTTTACCAATGTGCCGACAATTCGCTATTAGTCTATCAGTAAAACTTCAATCTCAGCCTCACGAAAACAACCCTGAAACGCTTGGCCAGTTAGGTGTCACAGTTCATTATTCACCCAGCTTTGATTCTATTACTAAAAACTACTATAGCTAGCTACATGTACAGTGTATCAGAGGTCTAGGCCGCAAGTTGCATTGATGGTGCTTTTAGCTAGGATTGTTTGTTCAATATGACAAAAGCTGGCAAATAGGTCAAAATATTAAAAACTGCATGTGCAATACACTCAATCGATTTCGATTGCGTTGAAAGCGGGGAAATCAAAACCACCAGCTACATATATAGGAAATGAAAGTTAATAATTTTTATTCAAAAGATTAATTTTTCTGGAAAACAAAGTTAATTCAAATTAAGTATTTGATTAAGAGTCCATTTTTAAGCATAGTATTTGTCTTATTTATTTGTTTATTTCAATTTAACTGAGTACATATAGAACAAAGCAAGAAAATGTACAAAAAAGTGATGTAAAAACACCATAACGGGAGACGGCCCAAACCAGGCTCGGTTTAAATTTTAAAAAAGAAAAAACCGAGTATAGTCAAAATCATTAAACCGAGCTTGGGTTTTAATGCAGTACACAGTGCAAACCGAGCCTGGTTATATTCAAGACTTAAACCGTAGACGGTTTCTGTTTTACCGTGAGGTTATCTTTGAAACAAACACGGTTTTGTAACAACACCAAACCGAGGTCAGATAACGGTAACCCTGTGAGGTTTTTTTAAACGAGGTCGGTTTTCGTATCCAAGGCTCAGTCAAGACTGAAGACGTCACCTGAACACTAACCGAGGACAGTTTACCGACAGTAGAAACTGTAACCGAGCATGGTTTTTTTTACCGAGGTCCGTTTTTCAAAACCGAGGTCAGTTGCACAGAAACAAAAACTGATCCCTGTTTTTTAAACGAAGTTGGTTTTCGTATCCCAGGCTCGGTCAAGACCGAAGACGTCACCTGAACACCAACCGAGGACATTTTACCGACAGTAGAAACTGTAACCGAGCATGGTTTTTTAACCGAAGTCCGTTTTTTAAAACCGAGGTCGGTTGCACAGAAACAAAAACTGATCCACGCAAACTGTTGGCCGTCTGTCGGCCAACTGTTGGCCAACAGTCGGCCGACTGTCGGCCGACAGTCGGCCGACAGTATATTTTGGGAACTATTCTTCACTATTACCACCTGGTCTGCATTTTGTACTGGCCAAAATAGCACTGCTGGTTTTCCCTGTTACAAGGGGCAGATCCACAGATCCCGGCCACAGATTTTCATCGGGGTGACTCTGGGGTTGAGGGAGAAAGACAGAAGGTGCTGGGGAGAAGGCAAAGTGAACATTTTGAATCCAGTGCTGGATTTTTCGCCAAGTGTCTTTAATTCACCCATCATGAGGCCAATATTGTAAATATTATGATAGCAATTCTCTCTCCCAAACGTAAAACATGAAAACAAGACCAATCCTAAACATAGGAAATTGTCTGATAAGACTTCCCCCCAACCAGTCTTCCGGAGTATGAATCAAGTCAATCAATGACTTAATGCAGGTAAATGTAGAAATGTACAGTAAACCATAAGTCAACAGAACACAAAGATTTCAGCTTACCTTCTTTCCTTCGTTGTAAAGACTCCATGGTATCTGTGTGGTAAACAGTACTTTTACCAAATCCTCCTTTACAGGACAAAACTAGAATCACGTGCTCCGACTGACCTGAAAAAAAATACATTGTAACTCAGTGAGAATTACAGTCAGCTCTTTTGCTGTACTTGCCTTCTCGCGCGGACTCTAGAGAGAGAGGACAGCCCCAACAATGTCGCTGAGCATGCAAATAACATTAAGTCATTGTCATTAGCCTTCAGACAAGAAGGAAGTACCATGACTGTGCACATTTTCCAGCCGTTTTCCATAGAGAAAGCTGGAAGCCACTTATTAACAGTTATTAAATGTGTGTTTTCGAATGCTGCTACGGCAGTACCACAGTTTTGGAGTCCGAAAAAATAACATAAAAGGATTTATATTTCGGCTTAGTTTTACTTTAAAGAAAAAAGAATAAATGGACCGGAGCCAATTCACCCTTTGCACAAACAGCAACTTTTAACACATTCGTTGCACGACACTCACCGCGCCGTGGACTCCCCGTCCGCCATCTTGCTTTTGAGAGGGAAACTGCTGACCACCACTGGTATAGTCGGCTCAAGGGGCTTTCCCGCTGCACGTGCACGTGCTTCACTCACGTGCTTGCACCTGCAGCTGAAAGGTTATCTACGGAGACCCATGCGCATGCAGAGACAGTTAATCGACGTGATATTTTCGGACGACGAGATATTTTCGGGCCAAAGTTTACATCAAGAAGTAAACTTTCGCCCGAAAATATCGCGTCCCTAGAGAATATCGCATCATGCTGACTAACTGCCGGCCTGGGTCTCAGACGGATGCTCAAAACGTCCTTGCATACGGTGGCTGAGCCCGCAGTATGTGCGGCAGTCAAAACTTAGCTCCTACCGAAACGACACGAAAATAGCCTTTTTCTTCACAGTAAAACATGATGATGCATAGGACCGCAACGAAAATGCTACCTGTAAACGTAGGATCTGTAAAGATCTGATCAGCCAAAAATAGAAAGTAACAAACATTGATGCAAGGCTGATACTACGTGAAAGCTTTCACGTAGTATCAGCCTTGCATCAATGTTTGCTCCTTTTTCTTTAGTCGTCGCTAGCTAAAGTAAAGACAGTGGTAAAGCTGTTTTGGCATCTTTTAATTATTAAGAACAGAATTCCGGGTTTAATTTGACGACAAACAGCACATTTCGTTCAGAATAAGACAACTATTATCCTACATGGTAACTAAGATAGCTATCGACGAACTACTATTTTGACCTATTTTTGGCGCCAAATTAGATGCTTGGAGACGGAAAATGTTTCATATTTTTCACTTTTTGCAATGTGATATGGTTTTGGGAATTGTAAATCCCCTTTCGTAAATATTTAATGCAATCTCTAATGAAAAAAAGTTGCTTGATTTCAATGCTTTTCCTGTCAACTTACATTGACGTGAGGACAGTAAAGTTTTTCCCACCTGCTGAATCCTGATTGGTCGATTCAAATTTCCCGCGTAAAAGCCGTATGCAAGGGTTGGCTTGAAATGTGAGTCATTTTCTACCTTCAGGTAGAAATCACCTGGGATCAAACTGAGGGAGGTGGGGGACATGACTGGCATTCCATGCTACTGAAAGATATGTATAAAACCACAAATGAAATCAGGGACCGTGGATGGGGAAGAACTATAGCCCTAACATGCATTTATTTTACCTATATTGTTTTTTAGGGCTCTAGATGACATGGATAATGTACGAATCTTGTTACTGGAAAAGTCACTTTGAAAACGCCGGAACAGTTACCCCTTATGGAATAATTATATTCCACGAGTCATTTGAATTTGTTCGGTATAAACACAAGCCTTTAGGCTAGTGTGCATACTAAGAAAATACAAGTGACGAGTGGGATATTCCATGTCATTACACGACTAAGTTAATTCAGAGGGCCAATAACTAAAATCAGCCAATCAGATTGCTCCGTTGCCGGTCTAATATTCTCTAAGTATTGGACCGGGCACTGTCCCGAATGATCCCGCACGAAGATTTCTCGTAGTTTTACTTCTTTTTGCCTAAAAGTATTTACTCCACATAAAATGTTAGTTTTGTTTTATTCCAACTTTGTTTTTCTTCTTTTTGGAAACGTCAGACGTGAGTGAACGTTCAGTTTGCCGTAAATAAAAATTGCGCGCTTGCGGTTTATGGTGTCTTTGCAGTTTATCATTTGGGTTTTTCTTTAGTCGTGTAATAAATCTCTTATTAGCCAAGCTTGCTCGGGACCGTACTGGAAGAATATCGGTCCTTGGTCTTTTTTGTACGGACCTCGCTGCGCTCGGTCCATACTGTCAAGACCTCGGTCCGATATTCTCCCAGTACGGCTCTCGCGCTTGGTTAATAAGATATATGTATAACATTCATGACAGTTCTCGATTTCACGAAATAGTTGGATTAACGAAAACCTTCGAAATATTAAGTCCGATTTTAACAGAAGTTAGCGAACGATTACCAAAGATGTTCTTGTTGTCGATTTAATCGGATTTCCGAAGATGCTCGACAATGTTCGATTTTCCGGGAAGTTATCAAGCAATACCGAATATGCTCTTTTCGCCGAACCATAAGCGGATTTTCACAAGTGTACTTCCTCGAAAGAGCTCGATTTGCCGAATTAGCCGGATAAACGAATATGTTCGACAAAGTTCCATTTTTTCAGGACGTTACCCAACATGTCTGAGGTTTTCCGAAAGTCACAAAAGATCTCCGGGAAGAGTAATTAATGAGACCGTGAGTGAGTTCTTCTTTCATTTCCAGGATTGCAATGCATTTCAATGCATTTCGGCAAAACTCGAAAGATTTGAGATTTGATTGAATCTGGAATAAACGTGGTATAAACCTTATCAAAAGTTAGAATAGTCTTAAAGAGATATTTTGTACGCATGCCACTGAACATTCTACGGCACGAAATTGCTTTATATAGCCACACATAAGCCTAAGTATCGAGTTCTAGATAGATAACAATGAATTTCGGCTTACAACTGAGCTGATATTGCCCTACCGAGAGCCCTTCATCTCCCTGATAGCAACACAAAGCCCTCAGTAAACTCACATATAACCATATATAACCAGCGACTTTAAGCTTGGTTGCATTCCGGAAAATAACTTTAAGGAACGTTGTCATTAAAAACCTTACACAGTCCAACAGGACCAGACATAATTAGATATTCCTTACTGTTTTACCCCTGACAGTCCAACAGAGCCAGCATTACATTGAGGTCATTGACTAAGCGTAATGTCAAGAGGGCTGGATATTAACCAAGTCCTTTGTTCGTTGAGGCTGGGATATCTCACTGACCACGTCGTAGAGAGCATCTTGAGGATGTAATAACTAGTCAATAAACTAGGTATTTGTAGCTAACGCTAAGCCACAAGTCATGATACGTGGGTAATTTCCCGAGTTTCTTAGCGTGTGCTCCGAAAACACGTGCGTTGGCAAAAACGTGATGCGAACGTCAGATTTAGAGCAGTCAGAGTTGTCTTGCTAGTTTTGTTCTACAATGGAGCATTTGCCTTACTTTCCTTCAGATTTACACCAGTCCATTAGTCCATTAGCTCGATTTCGTTCTGCTTTCATTGTGCATTCTTAAGATTTTCGTGTATTTTGTCAGAACAAGCTGACTCGAATACGGCTCGTTTTTTTTCTTATGGTTACCAGAATTGTTCACAGCCGCTTTGTTCTCAGGAATTGAAAAACTTTTCCGACTGCATCTCACTTGAAGGTTTTCTCAAATCTCCTGTTTCCTGGCATAAAACCGTCTTCAGGACATTTCTACGGCCATAAATCACTCCATATTTTCCATAGACTGTTGCGACACCCATATATGCATGCAATATACGTACTGCGCCTGCACAGTAATCAGCGCGTCAAGGAATAATCTAGAGAAAAATAAGTGTTCAGATTAATAATTTACAAAAGAAGGCGTAATTAAACGTTTTATAATTACATGTTGCATTCGGTCTCTTGGTGTCTTTTCACAGAGTTTTGATAAAAAATGAGAGTTATTTACGAAGAGTGTACGGGTAAATGTGCTAGAGCTAGTCATCTAATCGAATAAAGGAACTGCTTTCCATACACTCGATTTCTAACTCAAGAATCCGTGAGCATAATTTTGAGATTATCGTTCGACGGTACTGGTATTGAAGTTTTTCTGGGAAAATTAAACAGGAAGTTTTTGCTGGCACTCAGTTGTTGAGCCCGAAAGTCAATGCGAGCTAGCTACTATCTTATATTAGAAATTGCAAGTGAATATATAAAAGATCCTATATTTGGAGTGTGGAAAAAGATATGGAAAATGATTGATCATCGCAGTCATACAGACAACCTTAGCAGTTATGAAATTAAAGCCTGAAAAAAATTCATGCCTGAACGGGATTCGCACCCATGCCGATTTCTGGGATACCGGTGCAGTGTTCTACCAACTGAGCTGCCAAGCCAACGTGAGAGCTGGTCACATTGTGAGTTCGTATATTGTTTAGCCTTGTTAAATAGCATGAAAATGTCCAGAAACGGTACTAGATTAAAGTCCAATCTATTTACTGATTACGTGTGTGAATATTTAATATACTAAGGCATTTTTCATCTTGCTTTTGTCCGCCTCGCATTATGTCGAGACCTTCGCTCGAAAATGTTCCAGTCGATATATGTATTTTTTTTAAATTCTTAGTGTAAATGTGTTGGTTATGTCAGAAATGTAAAAAGAATTGGGAGTCACCGATTGTGTTTCAGAGATAAAGCTTGTGGAAATTTACACTGATTTTTTTTTTTTAAAATAATAAAAAAAAAACTTGTGCACGTAATTCAACATGGGGTTTATACTTTAGGTGATTCATTAGTATTGCATTGCGCATCCCTACTGCGCACGATTTCCGCGTCATTAGCGCGCGCAAATGAGCGCGTGGTCGAGCGCGTGCACATTCGTAACATGAGAGATTTCCCTCAAGCTAAGCTCGAAAGAGAAATAAATGCTCGTTTTCTGTTAAACGAGCACGTTGACCTTTATTTTTTATTTGATAATTTCAGTGAGAACAGTATCCTCAATAACTGAGAATATAATTAGCAGAAATCTATGGCTACTTTTTTGGCAAATGAAATAAATTCTACCGGGAGAGACATAACAGGTCGAACAGCGCATGTCCAAATTATGTTTCCTTTAAAGAACAAAAAATAACAAGGTATTTGAAGACATTTTTTCTGGACGTAGATGGATAAACAATTAAAGAATATGTCAAACTCTGATCGTAGGCTGATGAACGCGCGTGGCAATTGGAAAACTAACTGGACAGCCTTTATTTGTCGCGCACTGATAGTAGACCAACAGCCCCCTAACGAATCATAACTTTGTCAGGCATATGCTGGCATGCAAAATGCAAACCGGTGTAACCCCCCCTTTTTACTACGCTTTTTAATATCTCCTTGTCCTGCACATAACATACCAAGTTGCACATACGGAAATCTATGGTTGGGTTTTTTTTTACTTTGGGAATCACCCTGAGAAAAATATCGAAAATGCGAGTCAACGCGAGCCAACGTTCATTAGTCATGTTCATAAAAGAAACTGAAGAATATACTAAAATCTAAAACACAACAAAACCAAGTTTTAAACATTTTAGTAAGTATTTTAGCCTTTTTTATAGACATCTACGGACGAACTATTATGACCTCATGATTTTTTTAGAAGTCGGCGCTTGTTTTGGCGTAAATAATCAGATTCGAAACGTCCCACCAGAATCGTTTTTTTGGACAATAACTTTAACTAATGCAAGGAGGCATTTGAAAAACGTCGCAAAGATACCCGAAAGAGCTAAAATGAAAGGAATTCGAATGGGCATTTGGCAAAAAATTCAAACATTTGAGTTGGATTAGATTTCCTTCCTTATTTGTCGCTTAAGTGTAGGAAACGGTAGAGAACATTTATGCCTGTGGCAAACAGGATCAAAATGTCGAAAAGTTCGAATAACTATGTAATGTCGGTTTCCCATATTTATGTCCAAATTGTAATATATATGTTCCAACTTACAATATATATATCCATAACTGGTAATATATGTATCCAAACGGTAATATATATATATCCAAATAATACAAGTGCTGTGCATGTCCACTGTCCGTTTTATATATAACTTCATACACTTCCTCACAAATTTGCGAACAGTTCGGATGTATGTATGTCACGCAGTTTTTCGACATATATATTTTTTGCGTTTAAGTACTGTGTGTGAAGTGGTTCATGAATTGACTCTGGAGGGCTCTTTAAAGACGTTCAGCAATACTTACAAAGGAAATTTCCACACAAACGTTACGGAATTTCAAGGAGAATGTGTTCGTAGATTTTTGTCAAGCCAACAGCCTTCGACGTTATTCATAAAAGAAGTTAAACAACTTTTGTTCTTGGGCCGTTGTAGTTCAAACAAAACTATAGGGAAATGCCACAAAGAGTAGTAAGAGTACAGCCGTACATTTGTTTCAAGATTCCTCTCCGCTTAATCTAATTCGCTTTCGCTAAACTTAATTCGCTGTCGCTTTATGTCTTCCTCGGCCCCTAACGAAGGAATATAATTGTACTCATTTTGTCGCAATAAACTAAAGCAACCGAAAAGATTCGATTCATCTCAAAGCACTTTCTAAAAGAGGCAGGAAATTGCCGTCCGAAGTTAACTCGACCCCACCCCCTTCCCCCTTTCCCCTTAAGTTACTCACCCGTAATACCACGATCACCCCTCCCCCGCTGAGTAAAACGATACCGGAAGTAGCATTACAATCTCTCTACCCACCCCCAGAGGGGAAATGTGGACGATTTTCGAAATAATGACATGGGATAAACCGTGATGTCAGACTTATTTGACTAATTTGGCAGGCAGTGGTTCTCATCGTGAGGTTGGGGGTGGTGCTTGGTTTAGGTTGGTGGTAGTCGCAGGCTCCGTCCCTCTCCCTGTTCACGGACCCTCCGCCTATCCAAGCACCTGATGGCGGGTCTGGTGGTTGCCGCTCACTAGGGTTGCCATGGTTACCTTGGCTCTCAGCTCTGCCGCTTCCTTCCCACCATCCGTATAAGCACCATCCCCCAACCTCATCTATTGCTGATGAGTTTAAATGTGGCTAAATGTAATTTAGGCGAAGTATAAATCGAGGCAATGCGGGCAGAACTGGAATATGACAAGTGGCATTTCGGAAATCAAGTTTTCATGTTCTGATTTCTCAATTGTGGATTTCAGATTCGAGGTATTGCGATTTCCGATTTCTGATTTCTGGTTTCGGATTTCTGATTTCTAAATTCTAATTTCAAGTTTCAGAGTTCTGATATTTGAATTGTTATATCTATTATCGGGTTAATCATGGCCTGAAAATCAAATATTTCATATCTGTTATAATCAGAACTTAGCACTGAATTACACCTAATTACAATTTTCTTGATTTAGAATCAGGAAAACAGGTTGGCCGCAAAGTATCCTTATTACTCGACTGTTGATCTTTCAAAACATTTAATCATTCGAAAATTCATACAGCTCGTCAATTTTGTGACTTTCAGTGTCTTCTATTTCTTTTTCGGCAATCGAGTATGGCAAGGAAAATCCCATCATTTTCTCTTGATGTATCATGGGTTAAACCTGTATGAGCGAGGCACTTTCGGGAAATGAGACCTTCTATAATTTATAGATCTTTATACAGATAGCTTCTATTTAATTTATGAAAACGTTCGTGCGATAATTTATTCAATGTAGAACCTTCTTCGTGTTTTATACCGAGTCCGTACATGCTTAGTCTGCGTTTTATACCTGAGTCGTATTTTATACCCAGTCCGTAGTCCGTAGTCCGTAGTCCGTAGTCCGTAGTCCGTAGTCCGATACTGACCCGCATTGAATTCGGTTCGGTGTGAGTGATTTGAATTCGGTGTCGGTGTGACTGATTTGAATTCGGTGTGACTGATTTGAATTCGGTGTGAGTGAGTTGAATTCAGTGTGAGTGATTTGAATTCCGGTGTGAGTGATTTGAATTCGGTGTCAGTGTGAGTGATTTGAATTCGGTGTCGGTGTGAGTGAATTAAATTTGGTGTGAACTTGTGGGCCACCGTATTTAACAGCTGACGGTGAAACCCATTGATAACCTCTATGATCTATTTAGATGTTGTAATCATAGGCGTACGGGGCACCTTCTTACAGAGGGCACCTTCTTACAGAGCATTATCCATTCAATAAACCTGAAGAAGGCTGGTGTTGGCCCGGCAGCCGAAATATGATGGCAAGCCAAGCATGACAAAAGTGGGTTGAGTTGAAAATCACCTATCGAGTGTCAGTGATCGATGTGTGAGAATGAGAAATCACTGTGCGAGATTGGAAAATCACTACGTGAGATTAGAAAATCACTGTATGAGAAATTAAAATTGCTATACGAGAATAAAAAGATGTCATGCGAGATCATAAGTACCAATCGAGAATGAAAAACTGCCATGCGAGATTGAAATTAACTGTTGAGAATGAAAAATCGTTGTGTGAGAAAAAGAAATCACCATTCGAGATTATCGATTGGTTTTTTTCTGAGCCGGTGATGCATAACCAGTCAGCGGAGAGTATTTTGGCGGTCAGTATAAAACATGGACTGCGGACTACGGACTACGGACTACGGACTGGGTATAAAACACGAAGAAAGCTTCTACATTGAATAAATTCTCGCACGAACGTTTCAGTCATAAATAGAAGCTATCTGTATAAATTATAGAAGTCTCATTTCCCGAAAGTTCCCGCTCATCAGGTTTAACCATGCTCAAGAGAAAATGATAGGATTTTCTCTTGCCATACTCGATTGCCGAAACAGAAATAGAAGACACTGAAAGTCACAAAATTGACGAGCTGTATGAATTTTCGAATGATTGAAGCCATGATTAAATGTTTTGAAAGATCAAAAGTCGAGAGAATTGAGGAGAATTCGAACGACACGTCCCGCTGTTCATTTGTTCCATCATGTATTAAACTAGTAATAGTTATCACTAAAGCTGCCCCCGCTTTCTTTTATTTCTGCTCATTGAAACAAAAATATTGAACGTTATTGTTCTAGTCGGATACTAAAAAAAAACAATTGTCTTGATATGAACTCTTTTTTATATAAGAATATATTTTGATGTGACATCTTGGACCGGCATCTTGGCCTCGCTACGAAAAGTGGTGTCCAGAGCACATGCACAATGTGCTGAACGCGATCCAGATCCAGAAACCAAACACTTGTACTTGATAGCCTAATAAATTCTAAATAAAACGAAAATGCCATAAGCTATAATGTAAGAATAATACAAGAATATTTTCAGCCTAAAATCGGCAGAAAAATAAGAATATTCAGTCTGGGCCGGAAAAATAACATCCTTAGAAAAGAAAAGAGTGTACGAGCAAACGTATCTCGAAAGCACAACAGAGGTGAAATGTAAACAAAAGTATCGCGCTACAGTCGCCATATATGCAAATTAGAGTCAAGCTTTTTGTCCTCAATGAAAACGCCGCAAAACATATACATTTGGATCCCTGCCGTAAGATTACTCAGTGAAAATAAGCCATCCAAATAAACGAGATGCCAAAGGAATATTTCAAACTTTATTCCTCCAGAGCTAACATTTGAGAGAACCTAAAACATATCTTGCAATATCAAGAGAAAAAAACTGGCAAAAAAAACAGAGGTGTTAAACTCTGCAAATTACAAGCGGATAACAGCGGAAGCCACACAGAAATATGACCTCTAACGGCTTTACTCTGACGAAATGTCTCCCTGAAAACACAGGATTAGTGCTTAGCGAAATATTCAAAGATCCTCCGATCGTACCATACAAAAGGGGCAAAACTTCCTAAGCGGCTACTACACGTGAATGGGAGTCGTGCAGGCCTGTCACCTTATTGTTATCCTTGGGTAATTCTGACGATCGGAAGGTACTATACTGATTTAGCTATTTAGTCGCAAATGAACCACACTGGCCTCGAATTTCGATCTAGTATACTTCAGGACTCTCTGAGCTGTTTTTCCCCCAAAATCCATCTTCAGGATCTCTGAAAGCGTTTTCAATTTGTTTTAGATCATAATCTCGGCCATTTCGAAGCGAGCTAATTTAATCGAGCTGAAATAGTAATGGAGGCCGGCAAATACAAACGCTTTTCAGGGACGCTTGAACTCGAGATCTAAACCAAGGACAAAGCTCGTGGCAAAGACGCCGATCCCGCAAGTCCTCGCGCCCGTGTCCCTTTGCTGGCCTCCCATGAGCGTTTGCGGGAAAAACGTCGATCCCTTGCGGGCGTGCAAGCGATCAAATCGAGATTTTTTGCGGCTATATACCGGAAATACCTACATTCTCTCTTCTTCTCTCTCTATTACGCGGGGAGTCCTAAGGTGCCTCCTCGGGTTTTTGGCCCTCTGGGGCCAAAAACCCTGCGGGGGCAATAAATACACATACATACGGCCACGGCGAAATGAGGAACAAAGAGTTGACAAATAGAAGAAACGACATTACACAAGGATAGCAGCTCTGCACGCTTAATATCGCCTTGGAAAAGGAAGGGGAAAAAACGAAAATAAATTTCTTACAACACAGGGTATTCGTATTTGGCAATCGAGTATGGCAAGAGAAAATCCTATCATTTTCTCTTGAGCATGGTTAAACCTATGAGCGGGAACTTTCGGGAAATGAGACTTCTATAATTTATACAGATAGCTTCTATTTATGACTGAAACGTTCGTGCGAGAATTTATTCAATGTAGAAGCTTTCTTCGTGTTTTATATCCAGTCCGTAGTCCGTAGTCCGTAGTCCGCAGTCCATGTTTTATACTGACCGCCAAAATACTCTCCGCTGACTGGTTATGCATCACCGGCTCAGAAAAAAACCAATCGATAATCTCGAATGGTGATTTCTTTTTCTCACACAACGATTTTTCATTCTCAACAGTTAATTTCAATCTCGCATGGCAGTTTTTCATTCTCGATTGGTACTTATGATCTCGCATGACATCTTTTTATTCTCGTATAGCAATTTTAATTTCTCATACAGTGATTTTCTAATCTCACGTAGTGATTTTCCAATCTCGCACAGTGATTTCTCATTCTCACACATCGATCACTGACACTCGATAGGTGATTTTCAACTCAACCCACTTTTGTCATGCTTGGCATGCCATAGAAATATGTAACAACGCCTATGTTCACGTTGTCTTGACCAATCTTTGCAGTATATTTTCTATTTTTAAAGTTTTTGGGTCTGGTCACGATCTATTTTGATCCAACGTAGAGCAAGTTTTGATCGTACACGGTTTCTGCAGTGGTTTAATCCTTAAAAAGTTGTAAATATTAACCAAGGAGTGCTGCGAGGAAATTTGCATAATTAAATCGCGTGACTGATCAGTTTGCTTGTAAGTTTTAATTAGTAGCGCGTCACCCGAACACACAATCGCCGGAACTAACGCTTTCTAAGTATAATGTTCTTCAAAAATCTCTTCTTCTTTGTTATTATTATTACTGACATAGCTGCTGTTTGACTCTAATATTTGACTAGCAGTTGACCTATGAATAAAGATAGCAAAAGATGCAACACGGCCTAAGAAGATCTATTGTCCTTATCTTGCAGGTAATTCCCTCAAGGTTGTTTAAGTTCATTTAAATCACCTGATCTAAAGATAAACACTGAATACCTCAAAGTTCGTGACTGCTTGATTAACAGAGCAGACAGTTTACGGCTTAATGGTATTACGTTTGGAAACTGTTCAAAACTAATAATAGCTTGGGACCTCGGTTAAACTAACAAATGTCCACAAACCTGGCTGCAGAAACCAATTTGTTGCATTTTTTAAGTTAGAATTTATTAATTTAATACTTTGGTATTTTTAAAAAGCTAGATTCGCGAAAGTATGTAAGAACAATCACTCTTGCAAATGGTTGATTTTTCGATGTCAGACAGCAAAGGTCATAGACTGCGGTACCTCAAGGCATGTAGCCTGCGTGGCAGGCCGTAGAAAGGGAGTGAGGAAAGTCAAAATGAGCGCGGGATCGGAGGGAGAAGGAACGGCCTGCAAGGACGCTATTGTTTTCGTTGTTTTTTACGTCCACCAGACGAACGTAAAAATCCTGATTGGTCAAATTTAATGAATTACCTAACTTCATCCTTCTGATTGGTCAGCGACCTGTCATTCGAAACCATTAAGGTCTTCTTACATTTATATTCAACCAGGCGGATAAATCTAGAGATCGTTTCGAACTAATTCATCATAGGTTAGCCGATGTTAGTAATAACGCCTCTTTTCAGAATTGTTAGCGGCCTGATTATTGAGGTTGAGGCCATGAAATTTACTGTCTGATATTTAGCTCAGAAGCTAGTTTGTTTGGAAGACATCGAAGGGGGCAAATTTGACGTTGTCTGTGCATCGGCGAAAAGTGTCACAGATAAGCGATTTCAACAATCATTGAAGAAGAACACTACTGAGTAGCAGTTTAGTGGCTTGTGGCGGAGTCGCGTACAGTTGAAACATGAACAGGCACTGCAGGCCGACTGGGAATCGATGTAAGAAGCAATCACTGTTATCCCAAAGCTCTTCAGAGATTCGCTTAAGACAACTCCGAATATTTTTTTTCTCTCCGACGGTTTGAATATATTTCCGCGAGCTTTAGCCACACATTTGCCATATGTTACTTTTAGATTTATCTGGCAAACTCTACAAACTTTGTTACAATTGCTTTCTTTTTGGCCCGGAGTCTTCTCGCTTTTCCCAACGTCCGAAGCTAAGGTCTTCAAATTTTAAAATTCATTTTTCGTGCAAAACAACAAAAACAAGAAATACGAGAACCCATTGGCACCTTCAGATTTTGTCACGAAAGAAGTAATGTGATTCTGATTGGATGATTTTGACAGCCAGACATTCCACAGTTGAGTGGTTTTGCATAGTTAATTAGAGGGCGGAATGAAGAAAACAAAAGCGTCCTTGCAGGCGTCCCCTACCGCGATCCTCACGCGTCTGTTCTCGCACTTCATGCGCTCGTCTTTCCCCTTTCCCTCCCCTTCGGACGCCTGCCACGCAGGCTACAAGGCATGCAAAGATCACGTGAACACAGGAATTTCCTGTTATTTCCACTGTTTCCACTCGTGTCGTCTAAATGGTCTTACTCGCTTTCAATTTATGCTAGTGAAACAAAACGTCATTCTCAGTTCCTGTTGTTCTTGAGGAAACGGACGGCTGTACACAGGCTACTGCGCAACAGTAAGTTTAATAGTCGTTCTTTCTTTACAACACATTAACGCACCAAGCCCCTTCGTAATATGACATTCTGATTTCTCGGAAATATCTAAGGGCTCGTTGTTTTACAGTTGAAATCCAGACTTCACTGTGGTAACAACAACTTAACTTGTACTTTGTGGCCTTTATTTTAAGTGTCATTGTCAGAGAAAACCGGGCAGAACCAAAAGATCGAGGTCGGCCGTTTACCTTCATCTTTTTACAGTATAAAAGCTATCCGAAAAGATTAACAACCATGGTATTTGCCGAGGTAGGCGTTCGTTTTTCTTCGAGATATCACCACATCATGATTTTGGCCTCCCAAGCGGTCTAAAATGGCCGAAATTTCGGCCAACTTTAGGTGAGCCTAAAATATACTTTGTACATATTCCAGAAACTCTTATTTTCGTGTGATAATATTTGGCCCGTTATTAGTTGACTGAGATATATTTGAAGTTTCTCACTTAAATTGTACGGTTGTCACGAGGTGCCAAATATCATCGCCGAATCGTTAAGGAGCGTGACCCAAATTTTAGCCATTTTCAGCGAGTCGTTTTTCAAAAGTGCGGCAGTTTATTTCCACAAAAAGACGATTTTCTGATAGTCTTTTACACTGATATCAATATTCAGTTTAGTTAAAATTGGTATCTACAAGCAAATCGGAGTAATTGGTCTCGCAAAGTCCAAAATAAATCATTGGTCAGACATATTTCCCGCCAAATGTTTAGCGAAGAATATCACCTTATTCCGACTTTCTGCGATTGTTATCGATGATTTGCTGAAAGATCTGCACAAAATAGTTACGTGGACTGCAAAATAGAATATTTAAGCTGTGACATCGGGATTAACTTATGCAAACATTTCAAACTCGCCAAATTTATGCCATTATCAAGACTAAAATTTCCCGCGAGAATTCTATTTTTAACGTCACGCTGCAAAAACAAACAAACTGGATCCTCAGTTCGCTGCTTTTTGTTTTTATGTAGAGCAAACTGCAAGTTAATAGTGAGCGAAGCTTCACGCGAAATTTAATTTTGGGACTACCGCAAAAGTCTTGTTTACAGCGATTTCTCGATTTCGGAAGGCGTGACGCGTTACAGACTCAAAGGTCAGACGACTGGGCCGCAATTTCGAACTCACTTAAAGGTTCTTCATGGTTTTGAAAACATTAACTGTTCTTTCGGAATTTTTTATTAAGTTTAAAGCTAAAATCCGAAAATTAGATCTAGTTGGGATGATGGAAGATAATTGTTAAAATTGTACACTATGCAGTAGTTAAATAAACATCCTAAAGAGCGGAAAATTGTGAGTTTTGGGATTTTATTCATGAATTGAAAATAGTGGTTTGGGAGGGGATTGGTCTTCAACCTTTGGTTTTAAGGAAGCATGGGCTTATGGGATACTGATATGTTAAGGTATTTTTTAGGAACAAGTTTTAAAATACAGTGTATTTTAACGCTTATTGCGTTCGACGAAGTGGAACGCAAGCCTAATTTTGTTGCGTGACTATGGAGAGTTCGTTGACCTGTGTAAGGTTATAGGCTGGAAAATCCACATTCCTGTAAGGGCACAAAAATGGCCACCCCGCTTAATTTTTGCAGGGGCATGTCACGGCACAGATATTAACTATGTCACGGCCAGTAAACTGGTACCGTAGGGTCTAAGTGAGACACTGATGTGACGAACATGTGACCACGTGACTTTGGTCCTTCTTTCAATGTGCTCTCGATCTCATTCTTTCGCCGTGGAATATTGAGGCTGAGTAGTATTATATTCAATAGTACTTTCCAGTATGATGTTATTTAAACGTTCGTTTGAGCTCACGATGAGCTTGTTTATTTTATATGTTCACGAACACGATCGCCTAGGCTTTGGGATATTCACTGGAAACAGCTGTATTAAATCCCCGGGCTGTATTTGATTGCATTTGTGGATTTAGTTCCAATTGCGACAGAAAAGGTCAGTAGTATCCGGTCGAATATTATTTGGAATCCTTGGAAGAGTACTCTGAAGGAAAGATCCATACGAGTGAACCTGAACCAGGGAACGGAAATGTAAATACTGTTAATCAGGCCAGGGGAAATACTCGAATCAGTCGCACGGAGTTTGTTTACACGATCAACGAGCACGCGATTGCAAATGTTTACTCAGTTATATTTGAGCTTCTTGCTTAGAATAATGTTCGAAAAAAATACTTTTGCAAAATAGCTTTTGCGCTTAAACATTACAAGTCAATGTGACAATATTTAACACGAAATTTGAAAGCTGATGTAATTTTTTTAGTCCTATTAAACTTGTGAGTCTACGGATACTGGTGCCGTCACGCAACGCAGTCTTCAATCAGACTGGCATGGACTTTGTCACTGAAATATCTTTCTGTAAAACCCCGGTTGTTAATCAAAAAAGGTTGCTTTTTAGAGGTTGAGAGTCAGCTAGGGAAATCATTTAACCCTTTAATGCCCAAGGGGTCTCCCTTTGACGAGTAAAATCGTCTGGCGTTAGACAGAGTAAAATCTATAAGTCACTATTGGGCATTAAAGGGTTAAAGGAGATAGTTTATTAACCCTTTAATGCCCAAGGGGTCTCCCTTTGACGAGTAAAATTGTCTGGCGTTAGACAGAGTAAAATCTATAAGTCACTATTGGGCATTAAAGGGTTAAAGGAGATAGTTTATTAACCCTTTAATGCCCAAGGGGTCTCCCTTTGACGAGTAAAATCGTCTGGCGTTAGACAGAGTAAAATCTATAAGTCACTATTGGGCATTAAAGGGTTAAGGTATCTGTATAAACATTTTTACGGCGTCGAACGCACTCTCATAATCTTTGATTACTACTAGTTACTAAAAATTAGTATTTTGGATCAGATTAATATTTATTCTTAACTTTTAATTCACTAGTAGTTGGGCGTCCCCAATTAGTTTACATATATGTTAGCTAGATCTACCTGATACATTAATAAAGTTATTGATTGATTGATTGACTGATTGATTGATTGATTGATTGATTGACTGATTGATTGGGGTATCCTTTCTACCCCATATATTCAAGGAGAGTATAGAGGTGGAACTATGATGTGCCGGAAAGAAGTACCATTACCATCCCCCCCCCCCCCCCCGCCCCATCTCGCCACTACCACTCTAACTAGTCATTAACTCTTTAAAATTTCTTTTTTGCTGCCGCTACTGCTGAGGTTTTTATTTTTGACATCTGCATGTAACTACCCAGACCTCAGACCCGTAAAATTAAGACCCTCTGGATGTAGCAAAAGCTCAGACCCGAAAAACTCACTTACTGCGTGTCTGGAAAACTCAGGACGCGACAACATTATTTCCCGGGCAGGGGGGCACTCCCTATAGTGACCTTTTAATACGGTGAGGCTCTGCCCGAAAGGGGTACCTTTTTCAGGCTTCAGGTATATAAAAGGGTAGGGATTTCACAAGTTGAGGTATATAAAAGGGAAGGGAAATCGGTGATTTAGGTATTTAAGAGGGCCTTTAATTACAATATTTCAAATAGAAACCCCTTATGGCTGTATCGGTTTATTTATTAAGACTATTAAGGACTACATGAAAATGAGAACAAGACTTCCTAAATTAAGTATGTAAATGGCGTACCTTTCTTCAATAAAAGGTATATAAAAGGGGTACCTTTTCTGCCAAAATGGTATATAAAAGGGTAAGGGGTTGGACCTCGGGGCGGAACCTCCCCGTATTAAAATTTGTTAAGAACCCCCCCCCCCCCACCCCAGGGAATTATTCAGAGCGTGCTTACCAATGATTATTTTAAGAAGTCCTGTTTACAAGGTCATAGGCAGAATTTGAGAGAGGGAAAAAACATCCCAAGGTGATAAGCCTGCAGAACAGGCGTAATTTGTTTGCGTATTCAGGCGAACAGAGGCGACAAAACGCAAAACAAAATTACGCCTGTTCCGCAGGCTGAAGATGGTAGATTCCTCAGTTCAGATCACGAAAATAATACCCAGCATTCGAATGATTGTTTGGTTGCTTTATCGGTATAAATCAAATTTATCAAATTTATTTTATGCTTAGAAGCCATTTAAGCCAAGTTTAGACAATGACGCGAGGTGCGTTGCGTGACGGTTTCAGATATCATTTTTACCATGGATCCTCAGTGCTTCGATCAATTCTGCTAAATTCAGAAGAGTTTTCCGGGTCTACGTTCTCGAGACACCTTGAAAGCCTTTGAATCAGCAAAACACTATCTCAAGCTTCATGGCAAGTGCCCGGCTGGTGTCTGTTACCACGGGAAAACGACAGTCTGAAATGGACCAAATCCTACAAAATATATTATAAAGTGAAAACTGACTTCCATATTGTACAACAGAACGATGGCAAAAGTAGCTTTTATTAGTTGCCTTATTTCTCGTCAGAGCAAGTTAGTCAGTCTTTGACAGGAACCGGCGTGGAATGTAAATGATATTAATCAGCCAACAAAGAGTTTAAATAGTATGACTGGAGAGGATTTTAAGCCCGAGAAATTTAAAAAGAGTAAACAAAGATGCCGGGATTTATATTTTAAGATTCAGGCTCGTGCACGAGCTGTAATTGTGCTTTAATCATACGCAGCGCATTAATCACGTCACATAAAACGAAGCATTTATGTTGTTTAATGCGTAACAGAGATTGTGATAATTTTATGCATAGTTAAGCCAAAGAGCGAAGAACAACAGACAACAATTAATAGCCCTTTTCACGGTTAATTTTTCTCATTTGCATTACAATGTAATCCAACGTGGATGCGAGGCAATTTCGGGCTAAAACTGCGAAATAGCCTCACAT
>JAHPZR010030632.1:7500-15323 GCA_019787425.1 Platygyra sinensis | reverse complement strand
TCCCATTGCTCCTTTTTGAAGTCGTTTTCGAAGAATGTTCATAAAAAGCAAACCCCACGCCAACAACTCATGGGAGCCTGGGAAGCCTCGAATTTGACTTGGTCAAAAAGCTTGAATTTCACTTCACTGCCAAACCTAGGAGACACAAAGAAAAAAAAAAAACCCTGCTTCAAGCACAAGCAGAAGAACTATCGCGCCATATATATCCTCTCTTCAAATAGTAATGTCATGATCATCATGTTATATGCCTGATGCTAAGGACTTCAAGCAATGACGACCGGTACGCCAAGGATGATGCCTAGTGAGACGGATTTATAATTTACCTTTGAATTTCTCAGTCATCCAGATCTGTTCAGTGCGCCGAGCGGCCTCAGCAGCAGTTAAGATTAATATGTAATGCCAGCGTTGAATTTCAAATAACTACGAAAAATTAGTCTCTTTCGTTTACGCCCTCCCAAATACCTAGAATTGACTTGGTCACTTCACGTTGTTGTTTTGAGGAGGACGGCAAGGAAAATGTACAAAGATTTATAACGAACGAGCACAGCCATTGTTTTGCTCATTAAACCTTTGGTTTGGTGGTGTTCTCATTGCTGTTACTGTCGAGTTTTGTACATCACAGCAGGAACAATCTCTTTTTCAGTCAGGAGAAGTGATCCCGCCAGACCGAGATACATTTAGGGCTAAGAGATGTAAATAGCTTACTTTCACTGTACTGTCCACAGCTCCAGAAAATATCCTTCCTTTTGTGACAGCCAGAGCGGCCACGCTCCCTTGATGGCGGAGTAGAGTCTGGACACAAGTGAAGCTCTCCAAATTCCAGACCTAGAGAAGAACATTGTGGTCAGAGTGTAACTGACTTGCGTTACTTATCTGGTAAAAAAATTGTTTTCATCATAGTTTCCTAAACTATGAATTTATTACCTGGACCCTTCCACCCTACCATATCTCTCAACTCAAATACGTTCTCCGATTGGAAGAGAACGTGTCACGTGTCGTGGGTCAAAATACCTGAGGGCGAACAAAACTCACTTTCAACTCGCACGTGATCAGGTCGTGTTCCCTGAAACCGCGGCAAATTTGTGAGCCAGCTGGAGTCAAGCAAACGATTTCTTTGCAGTTTTTTTTCTATTTTTGAGTTGGGAGGTATAACAAAACACTTAATTACTGGTCCCGCGGGAAACAGTGAGTTTTGTTTCCCCTTCGAACTCAATGTTCGAATGTCTGATTGGTTTATAAACAAAGGAATTGTATGGTGCACGATGAAATGAATTTCAATTCTAATTCTAAAATTTCGGACGTTAAATTTTCGGCCAATTTTTATCTCATTTCGGCCAACAATTTCGAACAATGCGACGAAACATAGCTTCAGTAATATCGCGAAATATACTAAAACACAAAACATAATAGTTTTACTGGACTCGCAAGGTTTTACGAATACACTCACGAGAAAATGTAGTGTCTCAATTCGAGTGAGGTCCATAAAGCCCGACATAAAGGAAACCAACAGCTTTGGAGTTACTTCAATGATTTATACTGTACTGTAAATATTTCGGACACTAAAAATTTCGACCGGTTTTATGTTCGGACACACCTTTCGTCCGAAATTGTATCGCATGTACCGCGAAAACATCGCGAAAAGACTGTCGGCAAAAAATGATCATAAGCCCGTGCTTGTTTGTTTTATGCACAAAATCAAATAGGTCAACGCTGCGTCTTGTACAAACGAGCCTTTAAACCACCCCATTAAAACAAGAAAAACATTTTCAAATTACCCTGAGTGATCTGTCATATGAAGCACTGAATAAACGAGTCTGCCCTGGAGCACTCAGCACAGCAAGACCATATACAGTACCCACGTGACCTGCCAAGAAAAAAAAAACACATGTTCAACACGTGTAGATAGAGCACTGCTTCGCTTCGGTAAAGACTTGTTCTCACTAGTGCATAAGCATAAGTATAAGCCCACACACGCAGATGCAGTAAGAAGCTATTCATTAGCGCCTTTTGTTGGAAATTTTCCTAAGAAAAGGTACTAATTATCAGCATTTTAAAGCGCCAGCGTATGTTGGCTTACGCTTATGCTTAAATTAAGGTGGCTCCCGAGAGTATTTACAAACACCCTCGCTATAGAGCGCGAGTTAGAAAAGCAAACTTAGTTAATTTATAGTAAAGTTTTGCCTGTAGAGATTTCTCAGTATGGACACTGTTGAAATAAGGCTTATTTTTTGGTTGTCAATTTCTGGATTAAGGCCGTTACCATAGCAACATCTCATCTAATGACAGGCAGACATATCCCTTATTTTGGCCTAAACTCCTTAATATCTACACTTTCCTTCTGTGAAATTTCTTCATACTTTGCCACATCATGGAAATGATATTGCCTAACATTTTGAATCGGTAAAAAGTCAAGGTTATTCAGACGGTTTTTCCAATATTCTGTAATTTGTCATTTTTCTAAATATATTAGATTAGCTCTGACAGATTTTAACAAAAATAAGGTATTTTATAGGAAATGTATGTGGTTACAACTCCGCCAAATTTTAAGAAAATTCAACGAAGGAAACGCGGGAAAATTTACTGTCAGTTTTGCTTTTTTTGCTCATGTTGACGTCATAAAAATCGAAAAACACTGATGTTTTCCTTTGAGCGCGCGCAGATTACTTGAGCTTTCGTCACCAGCGCGCGTGCAATGGTAAAACTATAGGGAGCTTATTTCAAATTCAGAGAGCGCGAGAACACTGGGCCTGACCGCACACAGGTTACCAGAGGAAAAGTGGAAGTTTCCTCCTAAATGCGTAAAACGTGCACAAAGCGTGCGCGACACGGAAAAACGCACGAGCTTAACAGGAAAAACAAGTTTGAGTTACACGAGACGCCACCCATTGCCATTAAAGGAGTTGTTTCTTTTTTTTTCGCGAAGTTTGCTTTTGTCCGCCACATTTTGCTTCATACGCAAGTTTATTAGCCAGTTAAATAGCTCTATGCGCTAGTTAAATAATCCTGTCTCATGGTTTGCTTTTCTCAATGTAATGTTTTGTTCTGTAATCCAAAGTGGATGCCAAGCCATTTTGGCTGACAGCACAAAATAGCCGGAAATTACCTAACATACATATTGTGATGCAAATGAGAAAACTTAACAACAAAAAGGGCTATTAACGCACTTCCTTTAAAGGAGTTGTTTTTCTCATTTAACGTGGGCTTGTTTTCATTTATTGCGTTGTTGAGAGGTAAACTACACGTGACATTTCGGCTAATAAAAGACGCGGCAAACAAGAAAGGCGTCACTTCGATTTGCAACAGCTATCGCGGTTCCGTGAAGAAACAAAAGAGGAAGAGAAAACGAGAAATGGCAGAGGAATCGACCATGAACGAGACACACTGGAACAACAAGCGGGAGATTTCAGAGGAGTCGAGAGCCAGGGCACAAACTACAAATTCGTTAACGAAAACTGCTGCCAGTTCACAACAACAAAATCCTCAGCTTCAAAGGCAAAAGTCTTTGAGCGAGCCAACTGTGAAAGTCGCAGACAACGAAAACATCAATGTCGATGCTGAGCCAAGTGGAAGGCAACGAAGTTCATCGCATACTGTCACGTCCAGTTCCTACTACTTCATCCAAAATCACAGCGCCTCACTCACTGAAAACGCCAAGAAATTATCCGAGGAAGAGATCAATGAGCTAGTGATCGACATCTTTAAACCGCTGGATTTCTATGAAATATTGTTCGACAGAATGAAAAATAATGATGAACAGGGAAATAACAGCGGGCAGAGCGACCAGATATAAATACAAAAACGTTGGACACACCCACAGGTACCAAGTTTGTTTCCCTTGATTTGATAAGTTTTTTTAATCATTTCTTGACGTTGAAACTGAATACGATGCGAAAACAATGCGATGAACATTTTTTTTTTGTCATATATGAACAGTTAAACTGCTCGCTCGATTGTAAATATATGTGTTAAGCGCTCCTATTCCAAGATTCAGTTTACATCGTAAGTGGATGCTTTTAAGCGTTTGTCCTTTTTCAAAATACTAACTTAGCACTAACCGTAGGCGAAAAAGGATATGGTTATTTTCTACGAAAGGATACAAAAAAATACATTATCTTGTAATGTTTTTTCGTTTCAAACTCAAATGTAGAAACAGGTCGAAACTCAATTGTTTGAGCAAAAACCGAAAAAAATTGTTTTGGAATTAAAGTGATGTTGATGTTCTGTCTGAAAACACGATATAAAAATCTAATTAGTTAAAAAAATCTGCACTTCCCGGCCCACTGCACAGATAATTTAATCGCTCATGTATACTACTGCTTATTTCACTGCGACCCAGCAATGATATGAAAATTCAAATCGCCGAGGAATCGCTCAAAAAGAGCTAAGATAAAGAAAACTTAGTACTGATATCCCGGCCACCTTTGACATAAGAAAAGTATTATTTAAAAACATGAAACAGAAGAAAGAAAAACTTAAAAGAAAACTAAAATCTTGGGGATTTATAAATGATTTTAAGGCCGTGAGCACCATTTTGAAATTTGGCCAACCACATGGATAGCTGAAAGGTTGTAATATTGTACCTCAGACAATTTCTGAAACATTGTAGACTGGAAATGCTCGACGTTTCTAAAGTAAAGAAATCTGGAGATTGAAATAAATTATTGGGCACAACTGAGGTAGATAGATGAAGCGGTAAGTACACAGTCGCATTTACATGACACTTCAATACTATTATTTGAGAATTTCCAAGCCTCTAATTCTATCAGGGAAGTCGTTTGTCAGGTATCGCTAGTTTAATGAACTGTTAAGAAATTCACTTTAGCAAAGTCATCTGACATCGGATTGCCATAAAAGACTGTTTTGAGCGACGTTTTTTCTGTTTTTAAATGTCGGCCATAACCGTAAAGTCTTCTCTATAAATTATGCAAACTAGGGGAAAAACGAGAATGGATTGAGGCGAGACAGCAATCTCTTTCTTTCCGCGCCTGCGCGTCTCGCTGCTTGGCACGCTACGAAAATAAAGTGACTGCGCGCAGTCTAACATTTTCAGTAACAAAAATAATAGAGCAACATGATAAGGAAATTATGATTTGAAGGAAGAAGTAATACATCTCACCATTGAGCGTTTCCAAATGTTTGTGCGTGTTGACATCATACACCTTGAAGAAAGAGGAAAGTTTATCAAGCTCTTAAATTAAAACAAAAGTAATTAACCCCCCACGCTCTGTGAAGAATCTCCATGATTTGTTTTGTCCCTTCTTCTAATGGTTTACAGATGCACTTTTGTAACATTTTCTGGCCAAAAGTCTGGCATATTACGCCCAATGGAAACCGTATGTGTATTGCACCGTGGTTTAAGTTTTCTTGTGACTATCTGTGCTATATTTTGATTGGTCAATAACTTTCGGATGTTCTTCGTGAATTGCCACATAGTCTGGGGTCCCTCTCTGGATATAAGCCTCGCTGCTGAATGGGCCACCCTGGCTAAATAAAAAATACTTACTAAGATTTGCCGCGGACAGTACACTTGCTTTATTCGTTCGGATAGAGCGGTTCTGGCCTTGGTGTTGTATTACTAGTCTACCCTTTATGATTGGTGCAAAAATACTCGCGCCACTTTCTCTGCCAATCAGAAGTCATACCAAAACCTATCATGGTCCTCTCGTACACGTTTTCCCGCGCTCAGAGTCGCCTACTGTGCGGCTACACATCGGATTATCTGCGTCCTTTGTGAATAGTCAAACGAAAACTTTGGTTTTGGTTCTTCGACACCCGCAATTTTTGGAAACTGCTTTCAATGTGTTACCTGAACTTGGTTCTCGTATGTCCCACACACGATGTACTCCTTAGTGACCGCCAGAGAATACACACTGCCTCCAGATGTCTGAAGAACTCGAACACACTCTAGAGTGTCTAGGTCCCATAACTGAAAAATAAAAAAGAAACCGGTCTCATTCAGAAAACTGTGTTGTGGTGCTGAGCTGGCAGGATAGTCACAACACACGACAACAATTTCAACAAGTCTCCCTTTGGAAAGATCAGAGTGTCTTCCTTGGGGTCAAAACGGAGCAAGTTACTCCAGACCCCTGTGGGAGAATCTTTTTTTTTACAATCTTAGAAATTTGCCTCATTAGCATAAGCGAAACAGTTTCCGATGGAGCTAGAAAAAAATATGTTCTGAATATTGAAAGGGCACGGCAACATTAACTGTCCCAAGGAGTCTGAGCGCGATGTATTGAATAATTTTCGTGCGATGTGGATCCAAAAACTCAAGCAAAGAAGCGCTTTGGCCTGCAGAAACTTTGGAGATTTTTAAAGCAAATGTCTCCTCGAATAGCGATTCTCGTATAGGGATGTGTTTCTCTGAACTCTATATCGTACAACCTCCATAATTATACCCTGGTCTAAGAACTCTGTTTTTCATGTAGGAAAGATCTTGTTTGCTTGAATACGCAAGGGCACATTCTGGGACGTACCTTAATAGACTGATAGGAGCCGCTGAAGAGGTGCCTTTCTGAGGCAACTAACGCACGCACCCAATGATTAAGGCCCGTCAGCTCCTGCATGAGCTCCATGGTCTGAAGATTCCACACCTGGAACCAAACCACAGATTTTCCAAACATCAACTTAACACCATTCTTGTTCTGAAGATGACACTTAAGGAGAGGACGCAATGGGACAGTTGGACTGTTTTATCATTGAACAAGTTCTTGGAATGCTATGAGTCTTTGCTTTCGAAAAAAACAAACATCCACAGCTTTATAAACACACACAAACGCATTTTAACACCCACAACCCACAGTACAATATACGGGAAATACAAAAGACAACAAATGTCCTCTTTCCTACACAGTGCAATAACTTCAGTTCTCGAACACCAACCGGTATAGCAGTCTGCATACCTTGATTTTCTTGAGCGATCCGCTGAACAGCATGTTTCTCTTTGTTACCAATGTGCAGACCGGGTTTTCGTGACCACGAATTGAGTCAAGCAGTTCAAGAGCCTCGAGGCACCAAACCTGACATCGAAAGGAAATGTTGATATCACCATGCAAATTCTCATAAGTCATCTACATACAATTCTTATAGTAATAGTTGATAGAAGTCATGGAGTATATTTGTACTCATTTTACGCACAGTTTACAATCTCTACTGAAATAACTTGGAGATTTTGATGACAGTTAGAACTGAATATGTCGAGATTCTTCAGGGATGGACCATTATTTTTTTAGTGGGGTGGCTGGGAAATATTTTTCTCACCTTTACGTTGTTTTTTTATGGTGGACAATAGCTTGTGCAAGGCTTTTTTTAACATCCAAAAGCACAGAGCACTTGCTCGATTTTTTTTCTGAGGCTCCTGTTGCACGATTGTTTTTCAGCTGTTTTTGCTGCCCAGGATTTTTGGGAGCAACTGCCCAAACCCAACCCTTGGTCCATCCCTAACATGACGGGATTTCTCGGGATTTCCAGTTCAGCTCAGTGACATGACGGAGCTTCAGTTTTTTGACAGTCTGCATCCAGAACAGGAAATTTATCTATAAATTCTTATAGCTAAGCTACATACATTTATAGTGCAGTCTGCTGATCCACTGTAGAGCTTTTTGCTGTGAAACAAGACAGACAAAGAAGATAAAATGTTGGCAAGGTAATGTTGCAATTTACAAGGAAGCCTTTTTTTTTCAAAAGTTAAATCGAGCCAAATATCAGACAAAGAGCCAATCACTGTTGCAGAAAACGTAATGGGCTAATCAGAGTTCGATTCAGAAAAAAGCAGCTGGCAAGCGAAGATAAGCGCGGGAAAACATGAAAGCCTTGGCTTCTTC
>JAHPZR010030632.1:0-2500 GCA_019787425.1 Platygyra sinensis | reverse complement strand
GTCTCATGCCAAACCCATAATCTCGTCTGAAAGGCCTTGACTCATTTCAGGAGAAAAACATACTGCCAGCCATCTCTGAAATCAATTTGATCTGCATATTTGATGAATCACTTACCCGTACTTTTGGTGTGGACATCTCATGTGTTCACAAACTTGTAAATGATCTTCAAGATCCTGGTTGATATTCACAGAGTTATGCAGTAATCAGTATTTATACATGCACTGGTACACATACAGAGCACATGATCAGAATAAATATCAATGAATGAAATGGAAAAGGACAACAGCTACAGCCATTTCATCAGAAAAAGTAAAGATTGATCCAGCCATTACCAGTAGCAAAACAAGCTAACTATTGGATGGTTTTAATAAAAGATGTAAGACAATCAGCGTGATAAGGTTTTCAGCAACATAAAGTAGCACACAGATGCACACAGATGATTCTGACCTTAACACTTTTAAATAATAGCTAGTGTCTCTCAGTAACTATGTGTGCAGGGATTGGTCAATTTAACAGGCCATATACTACTGTACAGCCTGCTAAAACTTAAAGCTGTTTTGGTCACCAAAATGATTTAGTGCCAACTGTTCCTATTTTTGATGGCAAGTAAAAGTTTTGTTTTCTTTGAATTGTGCTTACAACATTAACAACTATTTCAACTTGACCTGCTTTGCTTTTGACATGTGTCAGAAATTTGAAATCATTCAGCACATAGTTAATAGAGGGGAATGGTTATGAAACTCGACAAAGTTCTTTGTTGTATGTTATTGTTCTGTTTTTTGGCCTTGACCCTGCACAAAACACAATAGTTGTTTACTCCGAACTAAGGAACTAACCAATAGAAACGTGTTGGTTACGTAATTCATGCATAGTGTATGAGCACAAAACAAAAGATTGTGCAGGGTCGTGGACCTTCCAACATAAATCTTGGCATCTTTGTTTGTTGCTTTGATGTTTGCCGGGCTTCCTAACCAGTCCCCTCTATTAACTATGTTCAGCATGAAGGGAAATTGTTCCCAAACCCATCAGACACACGGTAGAAATATCAAACATCTCAATTGTCTTATCAGTCCGTATTCTACATAAGTTATGAATCCTCATTTTTCCAATTCAATTTTATGGCCCAAGCACAAAGTGCAGGCCATAAATTGAAGGGAAAAACTTGTTCCATAACTTGAAGTACAGAGTCTCAACTTGGTTAGTAAGAGGTATGTACTACAGTAAAAACCCGCAAGTAAGAACCACTTTTTTAAGAAACTGTTAGGCTAAAATTTGCCTGTTATATCCCCTTTATAAAAGAACCACTTTAGCCTATAAAATTTGGAAACAGGTTCTTATTTTCTAAAATCAATTAAAATTGTTTAATACTTTTATAAACTGAATCCTCCTGGAGACACCTTGGAGCCTTCACAATTCATGTTATTAGTGTTTCAATATAGTTCTAATATAGTTTCAACATTGGTATGTAAATTTCATATAAGAGAAAGGCTGAATACCACTAAAAGCTCTATCAGAACAATGAATTTTTTTCTTCAGAAAAATGAGAACCGGTTAAGAACCTAAATAGCCTAAAATTCCGTTATATACCCTTTATGTAAGAACCTGTTTAGGCTAACCTGGAAAACTGTAGGTTCTTACTCGCGGGTTTTTACTGTATTTCTTATTAAGACAGTGCTCATGAGAACACACAGTACCTGTAGATAAATTACAGCTAAATTATCTGTCACATTGTTAGCTTAGCCAGTCAAAATATGTGCAATCCTACATGGAATTTAACTCATCTACAAAAAGTATTCGATAATAACTAGTCTAAATGCACTTAAAAGAACTTACCATTTTGAGCAAAGTAGGACATTGCAAACTGTTTGGACATTGAGTTGGAGCATACTGACAGATCCTCTCATGTTCACTACAAAAAAGACAAAAAGTAATAATAAATTTTTATTTTAAGAATAAAAATTTAATTATTAAACACTTGCACAAACATACACCTGTACATTAATTTACAGTATGAGTTACACACTGTAACATTAATAACATTAATGGCATATTCACGACTTACTGTCTGTTAGAAAGTTTGACTGTCACAGGGCACCCAGAAGGATTTACTTCATAATCAGTTGGTGATCCTGTCGACTTTAGCTTGCAGCCATATTTACAATGGATGTACAATTCTCCAATCTGCTCAGACACCTGAAAAAAAGGAAAATAATAGCATTACCAGCTTCTAGCCAATGCTTAGATAACTATCAGATTATTTGATAAAGAAAATAAAAATACAAGTTAGGATTACTCACAGCAAGGTTAACAACAACTATTGAAAGTTTGTTGTCATCAACTGGGCACTTTTCTGATGCTCTTGAAAGAACACAAGTTCGACAAAAGGTGTGCTAAGCAAAACAAAACAAAAAGGAAAATTAAAATTAAAACATTAGTGAAAACCAGCCTTTAATTAAAGAAAATAAACTTATATTCACTTACAGAGAGCCAAAAGAGAGT
>JAHPZR010030631.1:0-45973 GCA_019787425.1 Platygyra sinensis | reverse complement strand
AGTACACAAATATTATAACTTATCTACAGTCATGTATTTATGTAATGTCTATTAACCCCACCCCCTCCCCCCATTGGCCATGAGAACTTTAGAAACCCACCATATTTTTTAACACCTCAAGATTGAAGCAACTTGTCTGTGCTTTTGGTGTAATAAACAAGTCCAAGGGAAAACACATTATGAAAGCAAAAGAGACCTTGAAAACAGCTGTGGTGCAAAATTTCTTTTTCTCCCATACTTCCACTTAATTCCACAGTACTGAACAACATAGAATTATTAATTGCGTTCGACAGAATGCAGTTCTAATTGCGTAATACATAAAAAATTGAGACCTTTGAATCCATGTATCTATCCTGGACACCAGTTTGCCCCCCCCCCCCCCCAAATTCTTCAGAAGTGAAATTCTTCAGGGGGCGAATGACGTCATGCCCATGCTTGTTGCGCTTGTGTTGTATAGTTACAGTAAGCGTCACATGACAAACAATTATGGGATGAGCTTTGATTGCATAAAAACAGCCGGAAACATGATCTATGTATAAACCTTTGTTGTTACAGTATCAGTGCAAATATCTGTACTACGTGTTGCTTGCAATAATAGAAAACAATTCTGACAGTGCTTTCCATCATAAACATGTAGGAACACTAGTTCCTTCCAACAAGAAGATAAGCATGGGATTCTGCTCTGATTAGTTCCTAGTTCCACAGGATTTACGTGAGTGTTCACCCATATCTGTAAAATTGTGGTTATGTTGTAATTAAGTTGTTTATGCCAAAGGAAACTCTTATTACCCTCAGTCTGTATTTTGTAACACACATAAGTTAGCTATTATGTATATGTATATAAGAACCTTGATTCAAGCAATAAAGTAGATTGAGTTGATTGTAAGTCAAGTGTCCTTCTTTCCCTGCATGAGCCCACGATAAAACCCCGTGTTTGCCAAAGCACACTAACAGCGACGCGCACAGTTTGTAAAAATAGATTACATCACCAGCGACCCCCCACATGACTCAGACAAGAATTACAGTCTGATAGAAGGTTATGGGTAATGTAAAATAGATTCCGAGATGTCCAGAAAAGAGGATAAATGTCACAAATTGAACGAGGGTCTTACAAAGCTGCAGTGACAGGCAGATGAGATCCCAAAACCTGCAGGAATCGGAAGTCGAGAAGTTTTAGCGCGGTGGTTGCGGATAGCCGATCAACATGAAAATACTTCACAGTGAAACGTATTACGAAGAAACTTATCTGTTGTTTCTCCTGGTCTTGAAGAGAAGACTTATCTGTTGACTTATTGCCAGAAATTCCCAAACTCAACCACCCGAGCCAATACGACAGAACCGGAGGACATGTACAAAATTATTATTTCTGAGACAATTCCAAATTCAGAGCAGAATTTGGTGTACTGTGTGGCAATTTGGAGGGCCATAATTTTAATAGAGCCATTTATCCAACCACATAAACAAATCTGTGACTGTGAGCAGACATCTTAGCTATGTTTGGCACGATACGTGTACTAAATAGCGCGGGCTAAAACTGTTTTTTTTTTTTGCGAAGATGGAGCGGACCAGTTTCATCACGGCAATGCAACGAATCCGATCGGATCTACGGTTATTTCTGTACCACATATTTCTCTAGCTGGCTTGCCAACTTTCTTGTCGGTGATACACCTGAATGTCGGGCACAATAGTAATATTTTTCTCTGCCATGAAGGTAAGGAGTGTGTTCGTAAACAGCCTTCATACATGAGAAGCCCATCATATTTTGCCGCCCTCCTTCAAGCTCCATATTTTTGTTATTCCACGGTACATGTTGTGGGTTTTCTCCAACATTTTGAGCTAGAGAGGCCATCGAATTGTGAAATTAATCGCAGAGTATCGCGCTAAAGAGTTCACGAGCGCTGTTGTTCCATACGTCGCTCTCAAAGAAGTAGCCCATGGAATGGTTTGTTTGTCTGAGTCACACCAGGGGGTAAATTTTCGTGACGTCATCTGCGCGCGTCGCTATTGACCCTCGGCTGTACTTCTACTACTTCTGCTAGCAATACTCGAACAAACTCTTTAATCTACGATTAGTAAGTAGTAATGATTACTATGTTAACACACATGTACAACTGTTACTGCAGTACATAACTATATGCATTGCACACTGTATTATAGTTATATATGATGTAAACATACATGTACATACTGTACATGTATACTGTACATGTGTGTATGTGTACAGTATACTGCATACGATCAAAATTAATCAATGTTAGTTATAAATACACGGCAGCTGTCAGTACAATTCAGATCAACTAGCTCAGCTGTACAGTGTGTGTGGCTACCTAGGCCTATAGCTCTTGGATGTAATTCATTCAAAACCCTGTATTCACCTTGGCCTTTTGAGGAATGTTGAACCCAATGTCCTCTGTTACCAGTGTGGTTACAAGACGAACCTGCAAGACAAAGACAGTGTTCCACTTTGTTGATACCAGACTTAAATAAAAAATGTTTACATACAAACTGAGCTGTCAACAGAGGATAACAATTTAATCTCTCCAGAAACTCACACTACATTGGTGCCTGGGTTAATTGGGAGTTATGATCATACATGTACACATAAACTACACAGTCAAGTAAATACAATGTACATGTACTGTAGGTGAGTTGCTTTACTCAGACTTTTTCTGTAAGTTTATTACTGACTTTCCCACTCAGCCAGCCACAAAAGTACATCCAACCAACACCAAAATTTCTTCGGTCTTATATTTACAGTAAGTGTTCCCTTGGGTTATCCTTTACCAGAAAGTACATGCATGTAAACTGTATATGTTTGACTTCAAATGTCAATTATATTGTCAATTTCCTTTTATACATCATTAATGGCGACACTCACTGGACCAGACACCATGCAATGATTGAAGAATTAACACCCATTGTCAGTGACTAATTGTGTATAAATAGCCCTACATGTACATGTACATATACTGTATACAGTCACAATGCATTGATTTAAGAAAGTTAAAACGCACTCCAGACATTATCAAAGTTAACAGTGTAATTTACAAGATAAGTCCTGACGAATTCTTTGTTTTACCTGTGAATCCAGAATCACAGACACACAGCCTTGTGGTGTTATCACAATATCCATTCACACATTCAGCAATACAGGTTTGAATATTACAAGTTAAGCCAGTCCACCCTGCATCACACACACAGCTTTTCTGTTTGTCACAATGGCCATGGAAACTGCATTTAGCAGAGCAATCATCTGATATACTATGTACAGCAATAAAAAAAATGAACAGTTTGAGGATTTAATGATCTCTGAGGGACAGTAACGTCCAGAGATGTTACCGGTATATATTAATTATGTTGTGGTTTTTTTTGGTTTAATTTTTTTAAAACCAGTTTAAATTTTTCAAACTAGGTTGAATTTTTCAAACCAGACAGAAATTTTTAAACCAGATTTTATTTAACTATCTACAAAAAAAGGGAAATATCTCTGTACATTCCTCTATCCTATTCTCTCCTATTCTTGCTGAGTTCCTCCTGATTTATTTTATCCCCTGGGCAGCTACTCTACGGGGCCCTTCCCCCAAATCCCCATTGGCGTGAATACTTATTAACAGCAGGTTTCACTTTTTTTTTCTTTCTATCTCGTACTCACCGGGATTTGAGCCGCCCACCTCTGGATCTGCTTCCCACTGTCATTACCACTTGATTATGAAAGCAATGGATGCAAGAGCTCTCATACTTGTTTTAATTATCAGTTCATCACCCCAAGCCCCTCTCACGTAAATTAATTTTTTCATAAATACATATAAATTTTAATTTATTCATACATTTACTTTGTCTTAATTACTAAGAAGCTAACCAATTCCAAATAAGTGGTTAGGCCTAATCACTAACTAGAGAGCTCAACCCAAACTACTAAGTCAGATGCAAAGTTCCCAGCCTAACATCAAAGCTAACCATTCTAAATAAGTGCTTTGAACTTGAATGGTGGAGAAACCTTACGTAGTTGAAAAGATTTTAAACAATAGTTTTGGCCATGTCGCAAAATTATACAGGCCACATGTTGATAGTGAATCACAAGTAGAAGGAATGTTTGATTGAAACCATGCATACACAACCATTGGACAGCTTTTATTACTGTACCCCTAATGATGACAATACATGTACATGTACATGTACATGTAAGTCAGAAACTGTTGATTTCTTAAAATAAATAATTTTTGTGCCTAGTGCTCGTAGAGCTCAAGGCACTATGTTATCGTGCATACGTGTGCGTCCGTAACACTTGCCATTCGTGTAATATTTCATGAAGTGTCCCCCTTCACTTTTTGTGCCTAGTACACGTGGAGGCCTAGTGCTCATAGAGCTCAAAGCACCATGTTATTGTGTATACGTCTTTGTCCGTAACACGGGTTTTTGTGCCTAGTGCTCGTAGAGCTCAAGGCACCATGTTATCGTGCACACGTGTGTGTCCGCAACTCGGGTTTTTCTCGTATTCTTTGGCCAACAACTCAAGACCACTGTCGAGCAATGTTCGTTTGATTTTCTTATCCCGAAAAGACATGACGTAGATGGCAACTTTTTGCTACGATCGCTCCATGTGCTCACGTTGCGCGTTTCTTCAACGACGTTGGTAAGTTTCCTGTGTTTTAAGATTTAACTCAACTGCAACGGGGCATTTTCGCGGGAAAAAAATTCAAATCACAGCGCTGGTCAAAAAACCTTTTTTTAACTACAAACTCATTTCGGCAAATATGTAAGTTTATATTCGTTTGAAAGGTCGTTGAAATGACCTTTTTCGACCACAATAGTTTTTGCTTCTGAGTAAACAAAAATATCCGATTGCACCATCACGCCAAACGCTTCGCGATATATAACTTCTCCGTTAATTGGCTCCAAACATCGGCAAAAGTAAAATCTATTCCTTAACATTCCAGCTTCATCGTGTTAAAATTTCCGCGAAATCGAACAAAAACCAGCACTAATTAGAATTTTTTGTTACCCATCTGTCAATACTTGCGAGCAACCGAAAAACTTTGAATATTACACAACCCGACGTTTTGGTCAACACCCAGAATTATAACCTAGAAGCTGAAAGTTGAGTGGGAACATCTTTTTCGAACTATTCCTAAGTGATTTAGACGAAAAAATGATCTCGACGGGCTACAAAAGACACAAAAATGAAAACAGAATCAAGCTCATGGTATCTGATAAGCCGATAATTATTCAAAATTCCACCAAATAAACATTCCTCCGCGCTGAGAAAGACATGATTATGAATTGTTACAGTTGATACTTATTTTACAATAAAGTTTCTTGTTGTTGTTGTTGTTGTATCATGTAGTCATTGCAGATGATACTAGTTTTCATATCACTAGGCACATGCAGTCAAAGACTGCCTATTTTTAATATTATGTTAATTACTGTACAAATACTGTAATAAGTAAAAGTGTATGTTCAAATCACATCAGCCCACCTGTATTTAATTCTAAATCCATCTTCAACATAATGTTTATCGCTGTAAAAGTATAAAAATGCTGCTCCTGACTTGGCCTGCAACTTCAGAACTTGCCCATCAGAGTACTTGTCCTTTGAACTGTATTTTACAAGCCCACTGCATATCAACAGATAGAAATAAAATGTTTTGTTATGCATTACATGTATCTGATTGCTACATACGTACATACATTATGTAGATGATGTGGTCTAATTTTTACCTTGGTATAAATTAATTTTGGGTTTTCCTTTGCTCTGGTGTATAGTAGTAAGGTAGTAGACAGAAGGGTTGGGAGTAATCAGGGAGTATCTAGTGGGCTCAAATGTTTGATACTGGAATTGCGCTTGCTTAATAGGATGTTATAGGTACTGTACATGTAGGACGCACCATTTGTTGTTATGCTCAAATATCAGGAGTACTACACACCTCCCTGATCAGGCTTTATTGTATTACATGTATCTACAGGTCTATAAATATTTTAAATACAACATTGGTCCAATGTTTATATAAAAGTTTGTACACTGTAAACCTGTAGATAAAGGTCAGGATTGCTACCTATGGTGTGCATTCACCTTTCCCTTTTATTTTCGTATCCAGTGCCCTTGACTGCCTGTCTGTTCACAAAGTTGAGTTTATTCCCCAGTGCTTGTGTACAAGTGCAAGTGCAAGTACTGTAGGTTGCATTCCCCTACTGTTAGGCGTGATCACAAGCCATGCAGTGTTTGAGGAAAGAGCCCACACTCCTCCCCAAACTAATGGCTAGACATGAGGACTTTGGATTGTTAATAATTAACAATGTACATGTGTAGGCAGATTTACTCAAAATAATTTTGATTACATCCTACACATGAACCTTGATCAAGCAGGAGCCTTACACATGTACATGTACATAAATTGTATTTCTCACAGTAGTGAAGATGTTGCATGATATGAAGTGTGATGGCATGGGTGCAGCATTTAACCAAATCCTCTTACAGTGGTACTATGATCAAATTTGTATCCCTTGTTCTTTTGAGTGTATCACATAGAATTCCATAAAAGAATAAAAACGCTGTTTACCGTATGCAAATGTCTGCATTAGTTCCAGAGATATTTAAGTTTGAAAAATGTAAAGTAATACAAATGAGATGCCTGATGATGTCATACACTCAACCCAATATTATTAATGAGTATTTAAATAGTTAGAGCTATCTTGGCCAATTTGTAGTGCAGAACATTGAAACTTGGCAGGCTAATAGTTCTAGAGGAAACACACCAGCCTATGACTATGAAAATTCCTTTCCCATGGAAGCTCACTCTCTTCCAGTCCCCACCCACATGATTTCAATATGTTGGTGATTTTCAGCTTCAAAATGTTAGACAAGGCCACAAAGTCAAGCTAACATAATTATTTATAGGCTTGCTGGATCATGTATAGGAAGTACATTGTACTGTTAGCAAATATCAAAATGCAATGCCAAAGGTGGCCAAAAAAGCTTTTGATATGGGGGAGGTCTGGAACCCAGTACCCAAAGCTTTGTGAAAAACAGATTTCTCTGACATTTTCTGATTCTGAGCTAATAAATTCGCTAAAAAATGGTACAAAAGTGCAATGTTTATAAGAAAATAAGAAAATGTCGGAGAAATCTGTTTTTAGCAAAGCTTCAAGTCCTGAAATGATGTCACAATCATTCCCAGTCTCCTGTTTTTGGTCTTGCGGTTTTGTACCCCACCGGAAGTGAAATTTGACACTTTTGATACATTAAAACACTAGCAAGGAAAATCACTATTGAAAATTTTGATTTGCTATTGTTATCAGTACATTCTGGAAATTTTATCGAGCAAATAAAAAAAAACTGCCATATACACTTTAAAGGAAAGGATGGCCAAAGTGGTATAATATTGTACATTATTTTGCAAATGTTACAACATACCATTAAACACATGACTAAACCAGACAAGTATGTACCTTATTACTGCTATCAAGGGGCTTTCTACAGACTTTCCATCATAGATGTACAAATTATCCCAGTTACATTCAGTTGCAAACTCTTCAAAATCCAAATGAATAGTGCTGTTTGGCCTGTAACAATGAAAAAGCAAGAAACTTTAAATGAAACAATTGTCAAGTGCAGTACAATTTACATGTAGAATTTATAAAATGAGAGAATTTCAAAGCATGTACAAAGTTATGTAGAGAGTGAATTAGAAGAAATAGCAGTAAGCAGTCAAAACATTGCAATCCTCGTGTCAAAAGATCATAACATCATTGTGAGAACAATATCTAAAGGGTGTACTTTTATTTTAACAATTAATTAGATTAAGGGCTTGAGATTCCTATGAGGCTGAAAGTTGAATCTACTATCACTTCATAGAAATCATTCATGAGCAAATAATCTAACTGAACATTTTTATTAGTAGAATTCTAACTGAAATTTACTTCAAATAATAGTTTCCAATTAATTCTCTTCATATTATTAATTACACTTTGTGCCTTAGAAAGATACAACTGTACCGGTAGCTCAGGTTGAATATTATTGTCATTTGAAGTTGAAGTTGTGTGCATGCACACATAATTTTTTTCAATAATTTTTTCACTATTTGTTTTTCGTCAAGAAACAGTTAATGTCCTCAGGAATTTAATTATCAATTTGTATGTCAATCAAAACTTTGGAGAAACAACAAACTCTTCCATATTTTGTAGACAACCTCCAGCCCCTGCACACTAATAGGGAGTTTTAGCAATGAAGACGGCGACGGCGGGCACGAAGGCTTGCAAAAAAAGTATTTATATTTTACTTATAAATGTCGCAGCTGTTTAAATCTGTTCAGTAGGTCTGTCAGTCTAAAAACTAGCTCAGGCTCAACATGCACCGACAGCATTTAATTCGAAAAGAAGATACGAAAAAATTAGCCATTGCGGTTCGCGCTGTCCAAACTAGTACGTAGCAATTGGTCATTTCACGTCATTAATTTGTAGAGGACGGCAAAGAAATGTACCAAGATTCAAAACGCACGTGCACAGCTATTGTTTTGCTCATTAAACCTTTTGTTTGGTGAAGCTCTCGTTGCCGTAGCCGTCATGGTTTGCTAAAACTCCCTAATGGCTGATACAATGCAGTGTGTGATCACTCAGCCAATCAGTTAGCAGCATTTCCATTAGTGTTCAGGTAGAATTCTACTACTAAAATAAAACCATACTATATATCAATATTCATGGTATGGTGTATGTATATAGTAAGTCATTGGTCTCACAATGTAGTCACTTGACATACTGTTGACTGGGATGTTTTGACTACAGCATCATCACACTTAATTTTTTCCATCTTATACTGTGTTGTTTTTTAAACAAACCAGCAAGAAAGTGTATTACAATTCTTACTTTCTTATTTCTTATCGCAAGTCTCTTAGAGAACAGCTCTAAGAAAATAGGTTCACTGGTTGGTTAAAAATTGTTTCTATAACTCGATGAAAACACAGAACTAGCATGAGCTGTTGGCATAATCATGGCATGAGCAAAGAGAATTTACATTTCGATGATCAAAGTAAAGAAGTTGTTTCCCTTTTTTGTTCTGGGGTTTTATAAAAGAAATAGAAAACCAGCCTGTTCTCCATGTTTCTATTGAGTTATTAGAAACACCTGTGAAAGTTTGGGAGAACTTGAAATGCTGTACAGCTTGTGTTTTCACAGCATTTCTCGTTCTCCTAAGCTTCCACTCATGTTTCCATTAATAAGCGATTAGATTATGAGCTCGAGATTTCTATCGCGCGATAGAAATCGAGAGCGAATAATCATTGTTTTAGTATAAATCTACTAGTCGTTCAGAACTTAATCTAAATCCTCTTCTCAACACTTTGAAAACGCCAAGAAACGGCCATCATTTTGTTAACAATTGCACACTGTTATGCTACTCACTATCTATCACAGAATAGATAGTGAGTAGGGTAGCCAATCAGAGAATGGCATTCGTGATAGAATGCTAGTAGATTTATACTAATGCGTGATAGTTGGCCAGGATGCAGCATGAGTCAACTATCACGCATAGAAATCGAGGAACATGTGATCATCATGGATCAGTCCAGCAGAGAGATTCTTACCTGTTAGATTCTATAAGCCATGAACATTTAGAAGGATTGGCATATTTCCCATCTCCATCTGTAATTATACCATTCTCTTGATCCAGTCTTAGGACAAAAAATGATAATAAATTTACTATTTGAGAGACAAAATATGAATTACTCAAGATACAGCATAGTCAAACGAACCCAATTTATTTATTTATTTATTTATTTATTTATCTATTACCATTTCTGGCATACAAACAACAAACAACATACGAAAAAACTACATTGAACTACATTTCTCGCCCACTGAACGCATTTGGTCTACCACTCGACAATGCAACAGCATCACAATGATGACAGAATGGGAGTCAACAACAGGCAAAAAACTACCCAAACGTTGATACATCCCTAGAAAACTCTAGACAAACCCCCTTGCTAAGGGGGTGGGAGGGTGGGAAAACTTTTACACTGTCTGGTAAGAAAAGAAAAACTGACTCATGTAACAGAGCGTGAAACTAACATCCTGACTCATACCCAGGTCCCCCATTCAGTGAGTGAAAACTTCATTTCCTGCCTCTTTTGCAAGCTCAGCTGGCAGGAAAAATATTTCAATCAAACTCAGTCCATGCATTGAGGTTGATTGAGTTCGGCAATCAAACTCAACAAAAATAATTCGACAATCAAACTCAATAAAACATCTGATTTCCAAACTCATGCTATAATCCTCATTCAGTAAGATACCTCAGGTCTGGGTTGCTCAAAGGCTGGATAATGCAATCCACCGGATAAACCACTATCCAGTAGATAAATTTTAACAAAACAAACCACGATATCCACTGGATAGTGATTTACCTGGTGGATAGCATTTATCAAGCCTTTGAATAACCAGGGTCAGATAAATCACCACCCAGTGTATAGCATGGCTTGTTTTGTTATCACGTACCCACCAGACAGCAATTTTCCTCTGGTGGATAGTGTTATCCAGTGTTCAAACAACTGGGGCCAAGTTTTCTACAGGTAATTCAAAACAACATGAACGTGTGTACAGTCCTCAAATTCAATTGTCAAATTTGATTATCAGTTGAAAGTCTTTGCTACATGCAGGTTTATTATATAAACTCTCATCTCAAGATGATACGGTTCTCTGCGATTGCGAATAAAATTTCACCAACATAAAGTTTATCCTTCAATTTACCAAAATTAGAGATGTACGTAATTGTCATTAACAAAGTTACGTAAGCCTACACATGTATAACATTTGGGCAGGGAGCATAAAATCCCATTTGTAATAAATTAAAAGCTTAAATATAAGCAAAAAATATCCGGCACAACTTAATATACGATCGAGTCTGATTGGATCAACGACAACAACCTTAAGATTAATAATGACACTAACGTCTGGTAACGAGCGATTTCAAGTAGCAAGCAACTGATATACAGCAATTGCGTTCATGATGAACTACGAAATATTTCTGTTTTCTCGCTCACCTGAGTCGACAAAACTGACAGAGACTACCCCACCAACCACGATTGCAAATACACATGCCCGCTTTGCAGTAACCATTTTTACATTCACTGTTCTCGACACATTGGTCTGACACTGACACCAAACATCCCAGGACCACGAGAAGGAAATAATTCAGTGTCAAAATGGATCTTCTTTCGTGGAACATAGCAGACATGTCGAATCATCGTCGTTGTTGAGCTGGAATGCAATCTGAGCCAGCGATATACACGCTGACCCGTATGATGACGCACGGGGAAATAAACGTGAATCAAAGCGTTCTATGAGCAAACCCGTAGATTTCCTTTTGAATGACGATTGACAGTAAGTAACGGACGATTACTCCTTTCATGGTCCGCATTGCAGACGAGAGTGGTATTCTGCAGTTTTTACTAGACAAAAACCAATCTCTCTTTTTCTCAGGTGTGGACAAAACGTGGGGTAGGCCATGGCCTACCCTGTGACCTCCCTTCGATCTACCCTATGGACGGGTACGCTGGCATAAACTTCTATCACTCGAAAAGAGGTATACTGAAAAGTCACTAACACGATTTTCAACGTCAGAGCGAACAAAACAATGGGTCACAATGCAAATCTTACAACTCTCAGCCTTAAAGCATCCTATTTCTTCCGGCTTCGACGTATCTTCGAGCCAAGCACTCAACCATAAGGAGCAGATTACAAGGCAGGGAGGCGAAGGGCCAATATTGCATTATCCAAAATGGCGGCGCCACGATCCATACTGGCTGCCAGTTTGTAACATAGTGGAATGCTAGTGTAAATAAGTAGTGAACGGCGGGTTGTTACTAAGAGTGGGACGGAGACTGTGACGTCGGATGCGGTAATCGGGGACGTGTGACACGGTGATTTTTGAACTGGAAGACTTGTGAATTGGTGGACGTGTGGACTCAAAGACGTGGGGCACAAGGAAGTGGAATGTCCAGGTGCGGTAGCATGAGGACGCGTGATAAAAAAACACCAACCAATTTTTTGCCGCTAATGTGTAAATAGTGGTGTCCAGAAAGCTACTTCATAAAGCTGTTATGAGAACCGGAGAGAAGTACCGTCAAGAAACCGAAGTAAGGTACAAAATTACTCTTTTGTAGCTCGATACCATTACGTGAATCATCTTCTCATTCTAGGAATAAAAATGAAAGAAATGTAAATTTTTGGGCAACAGTATTCCTAAAGTAAATATTAGTGTCCCAACAAGGACACTTGGACCTGTCAGCTCAGTACTGCTGACAGGCCAGCTCTTTCTGGGCAACACCGAGTCCACACGTCTCCGAGTCCACAACTCCCCGATTCCACTCCTCCCCTATCCTACACGTCCCAAAGTCCACATTGTTCCCAAGTCCACACGTCCCTGAGTCCACACTTCCCAGAGTCCCAAAGTCTCCGAGTCCCACACGTCCCTAAGTTCCCTAAGTCCACACGTCTCCGAGTCCACATGTCCCAGTTCACATCTTCTCCGAGTCCACACGTCTTTAAGTCCACAGGTCCTTAAGTCCATATTGTCCCTAACTCCACATCGCTGATGATATCCAAAATGGCGGCTTCAGCATCCATAAAAATAGCTGACCATATAACACGTGGACTACGAGGAATGCTAGTGTAAACATGTAATGTATGGCGTTGTATACAGCATCTGTGGGTTAGAAAGCGCGTACAGTACATTCCAGGACAATTTTTTTTACGTGTCTCTAGTGCTGTATGTTAGCGTTGCATTTGTAACATCATGATCTCGGGACACGCAGAGATCACCTTCATAAACATTTTACAATCTTAACTTGCTTTTTTTCTGAAGTGTGGTAGCATATTAACAATAGCCTGTTCTCTGGGCTTTAACTAAAAGTGGGACGGAGAAGTCCCCCCTGGGATGTGGGATGGGGGACTCGAAAACGCGTGGACTTGAGGACGATATGTTTACCAAGGGGCGATGTGGAGTTAGGGACAATATGGACTTAAGGACCTGTGGACTTAAAGACGTGTGGACTCGGAGAAGATGTGAACTGGGACATGTGGACTCGGAGACGTGTGGACTTAGGGAACTTAGGGACGTGTGGGACTCGGAGACTTTGGGACTCTGGGAAGTGTGGACTCAGGGACGTGTGGACTTGGGAACAATGTGGACTTTGGGACGTGTAGGATAGGGGAGGAGTGGAATCGGGGAGTTGTGGACTCGGAGACGTGTGGACTCGGTGTTGCCCAGAAAGAGCTGGCCTGTCAGCAGTACTGAGCTGAAAGGTCCAAGTGTCCTTGTTGGGACACTAATATTTACTTTAGGAATACTGTTGCCCAAAAATTTACATTTCTTTCATTTTTATTCCTAGAATGAGAAGATGATTCACGTAATGGTATCGAGCTACAAAAGAGTAATTTTGTACCTTACTTCGGTTTCTTGACGGTACTTCTCTCCGGTTCTCATAACAGCTTTATGAAGTAGCTTTCTGGACACCACTATATTACACATTAGCGGCAAAAAATTGGTTGGTGTTTTTTTATCACGCGTCCTCATGCTACCGCACCTGGACATTCCACTTCCTTGTGCCCCACGTCTTTGAGTCCACACGTCCACCAATTCACAAGTCTTCCAGTTCAAAAATCACCGTGTCACACGTCCCCGATTACCGCATCCGACGTCACAGTCTCCGTCCCACTTTTAGTAACAACCCGCCGTTCACTACTTATTTACACTAGCATTCCACTATGTTACAAACTGGCAGCCAGTATGGATCGTGGCGCCGCCATTTTGGATAATGCAATATTGGCCCTTCGCCTCCCTAGCCTTGTAATCTGCTCCTTATGGTTGAGTGCTTGGCTCGAAGATACGTCGAAGCCGGAAGAAATAGGATGCTTTAAGGCTGAGAGTTGTAAGATTTGCATTGTGACCCATTGTTTTGTTCGCTCTGACGTTGAAAATCGTGTTAGTGACTTTTCAGTATACCTCTTTTCGAGTGATAGAAGTTTATGCCAGCGTACCCGTCCATAGGGTAGATCGAATGGGAGGTCACAGGGTAGGCCATGGCCTACCCCACGTTTTGTCCACACCTGAGAAAAAGAGAGATTGGTTTTTGTCTAGTAAAAACTGCAGAATACCACTCTCGTCTGCAATGCTGACCATGAAAGGAGTAATCGTCCGTTACTTACTGTCAATCGTGATTCAAATAGGAAATCCACGGGTTTGCTCATAGAACACTTTGATTCACGTTTATTTCCCCGTGCGTCATCATACGGGTCAGCGTGTGTATCGCTGGCTCAGATTGCATTCCAGCTCAAAAACGACGATGAAGATATGTCTGTCATGTTCCACGAAAGAAGATCCATTTTGACACTGAATTATTTCCTTCTCGTGGTCCTGGGATGTTTGGTGTCAGTGTCAGACCAATGTGTCGAGAACAGTGAATGTAAAAATGGTTACTGCAAAGCGGGCATGTGTATTTGCAATCTGGTTGGTGGGGTAGTCTCTGTCAGTTTTGTCGACTCAGGTGAGCGAGAAAACAAAATATTTCGTAGTTCATCATGAACGCAATTGCTGTATATCAGTTGCTTGCTACTTGAAATCGCTCGTTACCAGACGTTAGTGTCATTATTAATCTTAAGGTTGTTGTCGTTGATCCAATCAGACTCGATCGTATATTAAGTTGTGCCGGATATTTTTGCTTATATTTAAGCTTTTAATTTATTACAAATGGGATTTTATGCTCCCTGCCCAAATGTTATACATGTGTAGGCTTACGTAACTTTGTTAATGACAATTACGTACATCTCTAATTTTGGTAAATTGAAGGATAAACTTTATGTTGGTGAAATTTTATTCGCAATCGCAGAGAACCGTATCATCTTGAGATGAGAGTTTATATAATAAACCTGCATGTAGCAAAGACTTTCAACTGATAATCAAATTTGACAATTGAATTTGAGGACTGTACACACGTTCATGTTGTTTTGAATTACCTGTAGAAAACTTGGCCCCAGTTGTTTGAACACTGGATAACACTATCCACCAGAGGAAAATTGCTGTCTGGTGGGTACGTGATAACAAAACAAGCCATGCTATACACTGGGTGGTGATTTATCTGACCCTGGTTATTCAAAGGCTTGATAAATGCTATCCACCAGGTAAATCACTATCCAGTGGATATCGTGGTTTGTTTTGTTAAAATTTATCTACTGGATAGTGGTTTATCCGGTGGATTGCATTATCCAGCCTTTGAGCAACCCAGACCTGAGGTATCTTACTGAATGAGGATTATAGCATGAGTTTGGAAATCAGATGTTTTATTGAGTTTGATTGTCGAATTATTTTTGTTGAGTTTGATTGCCGAACTCAATCAACCTCAATGCATGGACTGAGTTTGATTGAAATATTTTTCCTGCCAGCTGAGCTTGCAAAAGAGGCAGGAAATGAAGTTTTCACTCACTGAATGGGGGACCTGGGTATGAGTCAGGATGTTAGTTTCACGCTCTGTTACATGAGTCAGTTTTTCTTTTCTTACCAGACAGTGTAAAAGTTTTCCCACCCTCCCACCCCCTTAGCAAGGGGGTTTGTCTAGAGTTTTCTAGGGATGTATCAACGTTTGGGTAGTTTTTTGCCTGTTGTTGACTCCCATTCTGTCATCATTGTGATGCTGTTGCATTGTCGAGTGGTAGACCAAATGCGTTCAGTGGGCGAGAAATGTAGTTCAATGTAGTTTTTTCGTATGTTGTTTGTTGTTTGTATGCCAGAAATGGTAATAGATAAATAAATAAATAAATAAATAAATAAATTGGGTTCGTTTGACTATGCTGTATCTTGAGTAATTCATATTTTGTCTCTCAAATAGTAAATTTATTATCATTTTTTGTCCTAAGACTGGATCAAGAGAATGGTATAATTACAGATGGAGATGGGAAATATGCCAATCCTTCTAAATGTTCATGGCTTATAGAATCTAACAGGTAAGAATCTCTCTGCTGGACTGATCCATGATGATCACATGTTCCTCGATTTCTATGCGTGATAGTTGACTCATGCTGCATCCTGGCCAACTATCACGCATTAGTATAAATCTACTAGCATTCTATCACGAATGCCATTCTCTGATTGGCTACCCTACTCACTATCTATTCTGTGATAGATAGTGAGTAGCATAACAGTGTGCAATTGTTAACAAAATGATGGCCGTTTCTTGGCGTTTTCAAAGTGTTGAGAAGAGGATTTAGATTAAGTTCTGAACGACTAGTAGATTTATACTAAAACAATGATTATTCGCTCTCGATTTCTATCGCGCGATAGAAATCTCGAGCTCATAATCTAATCGCTTATTAATGGAAACATGAGTGGAAGCTTAGGAGAACGAGAAATGCTGTGAAAACACAAGCTGTACAGCATTTCAAGTTCTCCCAAACTTTCACAGGTGTTTCTAATAACTCAATAGAAACATGGAGAACAGGCTGGTTTTCTATTTCTTTTATAAAACCCCAGAACAAAAAAGGGAAACAACTTCTTTACTTTGATCATCGAAATGTAAATTCTCTTTGCTCATGCCATGATTATGCCAACAGCTCATGCTAGTTCTGTGTTTTCATCGAGTTATAGAAACAATTTTTAACCAACCAGTGAACCTATTTTCTTAGAGCTGTTCTCTAAGAGACTTGCGATAAGAAATAAGAAAGTAAGAATTGTAATACACTTTCTTGCTGGTTTGTTTAAAAAACAACACAGTATAAGATGGAAAAAATTAAGTGTGATGATGCTGTAGTCAAAACATCCCAGTCAACAGTATGTCAAGTGACTACATTGTGAGACCAATGACTTACTATATACATACACCATACCATGAATATTGATATATAGTATGGTTTTATTTTAGTAGTAGAATTCTACCTGAACACTAATGGAAATGCTGCTAACTGATTGGCTGAGTGATCACACACTGCATTGTATCAGCCATTAGGGAGTTTTAGCAAACCATGACGGCTACGGCAACGAGAGCTTCACCAAACAAAAGGTTTAATGAGCAAAACAATAGCTGTGCACGTGCGTTTTGAATCTTGGTACATTTCTTTGCCGTCCTCTACAAATTAATGACGTGAAATGACCAATTGCTACGTACTAGTTTGGACAGCGCGAACCGCAATGGCTAATTTTTTCGTATCTTCTTTTCGAATTAAATGCTGTCGGTGCATGTTGAGCCTGAGCTAGTTTTTAGACTGACAGACCTACTGAACAGATTTAAACAGCTGCGACATTTATAAGTAAAATATAAATACTTTTTTTGCAAGCCTTCGTGCCCGCCGTCGCCGTCTTCATTGCTAAAACTCCCTATTAGTGTGCAGGGGCTGGAGGTTGTCTACAAAATATGGAAGAGTTTGTTGTTTCTCCAAAGTTTTGATTGACATACAAATTGATAATTAAATTCCTGAGGACATTAACTGTTTCTTGACGAAAAACAAATAGTGAAAAAATTATTGAAAAAAATTATGTGTGCATGCACACAACTTCAACTTCAAATGACAATAATATTCAACCTGAGCTACCGGTACAGTTGTATCTTTCTAAGGCACAAAGTGTAATTAATAATATGAAGAGAATTAATTGGAAACTATTATTTGAAGTAAATTTCAGTTAGAATTCTACTAATAAAAATGTTCAGTTAGATTATTTGCTCATGAATGATTTCTATGAAGTGATAGTAGATTCAACTTTCAGCCTCATAGGAATCTCAAGCCCTTAATCTAATTAATTGTTAAAATAAAAGTACACCCTTTAGATATTGTTCTCACAATGATGTTATGATCTTTTGACACGAGGATTGCAATGTTTTGACTGCTTACTGCTATTTCTTCTAATTCACTCTCTACATAACTTTGTACATGCTTTGAAATTCTCTCATTTTATAAATTCTACATGTAAATTGTACTGCACTTGACAATTGTTTCATTTAAAGTTTCTTGCTTTTTCATTGTTACAGGCCAAACAGCACTATTCATTTGGATTTTGAAGAGTTTGCAACTGAATGTAACTGGGATAATTTGTACATCTATGATGGAAAGTCTGTAGAAAGCCCCTTGATAGCAGTAATAAGGTACATACTTGTCTGGTTTAGTCATGTGTTTAATGGTATGTTGTAACATTTGCAAAATAATGTACAATATTATACCACTTTGGCCATCCTTTCCTTTAAAGTGTATATGGCAGTTTTTTTTTATTTGCTCGATAAAATTTCCAGAATGTACTGATAACAATAGCAAATCAAAATTTTCAATAGTGATTTTCCTTGCTAGTGTTTTAATGTATCAAAAGTGTCAAATTTCACTTCCGGTGGGGTACAAAACCGCAAGACCAAAAACAGGAGACTGGGAATGATTGTGACATCATTTCAGGACTTGAAGCTTTGCTAAAAACAGATTTCTCCGACATTTTCTTATTTTCTTATAAACATTGCACTTTTGTACCATTTTTTAGCGAATTTATTAGCTCAGAATCAGAAAATGTCAGAGAAATCTGTTTTTCACAAAGCTTTGGGTACTGGGTTCCAGACCTCCCCCATATCAAAAGCTTTTTTGGCCACCTTTGGCATTGCATTTTGATATTTGCTAACAGTACAATGTACTTCCTATACATGATCCAGCAAGCCTATAAATAATTATGTTAGCTTGACTTTGTGGCCTTGTCTAACATTTTGAAGCTGAAAATCACCAACATATTGAAATCATGTGGGTGGGGACTGGAAGAGAGTGAGCTTCCATGGGAAAGGAATTTTCATAGTCATAGGCTGGTGTGTTTCCTCTAGAACTATTAGCCTGCCAAGTTTCAATGTTCTGCACTACAAATTGGCCAAGATAGCTCTAACTATTTAAATACTCATTAATAATATTGGGTTGAGTGTATGACATCATCAGGCATCTCATTTGTATTACTTTACATTTTTCAAACTTAAATATCTCTGGAACTAATGCAGACATTTGCATACGGTAAACAGCGTTTTTATTCTTTTATGGAATTCTATGTGATACACTCAAAAGAACAAGGGATACAAATTTGATCATAGTACCACTGTAAGAGGATTTGGTTAAATGCTGCACCCATGCCATCACACTTCATATCATGCAACATCTTCACTACTGTGAGAAATACAATTTATGTACATGTACATGTGTAAGGCTCCTGCTTGATCAAGGTTCATGTGTAGGATGTAATCAAAATTATTTTGAGTAAATCTGCCTACACATGTACATTGTTAATTATTAACAATCCAAAGTCCTCATGTCTAGCCATTAGTTTGGGGAGGAGTGTGGGCTCTTTCCTCAAACACTGCATGGCTTGTGATCACGCCTAACAGTAGGGGAATGCAACCTACAGTACTTGCACTTGCACTTGTACACAAGCACTGGGGAATAAACTCAACTTTGTGAACAGACAGGCAGTCAAGGGCACTGGATACGAAAATAAAAGGGAAAGGTGAATGCACACCATAGGTAGCAATCCTGACCTTTATCTACAGGTTTACAGTGTACAAACTTTTATATAAACATTGGACCAATGTTGTATTTAAAATATTTATAGACCTGTAGATACATGTAATACAATAAAGCCTGATCAGGGAGGTGTGTAGTACTCCTGATATTTGAGCATAACAACAAATGGTGCGTCCTACATGTACAGTACCTATAACATCCTATTAAGCAAGCGCAATTCCAGTATCAAACATTTGAGCCCACTAGATACTCCCTGATTACTCCCAACCCTTCTGTCTACTACCTTACTACTATACACCAGAGCAAAGGAAAACCCAAAATTAATTTATACCAAGGTAAAAATTAGACCACATCATCTACATAATGTATGTACGTATGTAGCAATCAGATACATGTAATGCATAACAAAACATTTTATTTCTATCTGTTGATATGCAGTGGGCTTGTAAAATACAGTTCAAAGGACAAGTACTCTGATGGGCAAGTTCTGAAGTTGCAGGCCAAGTCAGGAGCAGCATTTTTATACTTTTACAGCGATAAACATTATGTTGAAGATGGATTTAGAATTAAATACAGGTGGGCTGATGTGATTTGAACATACACTTTTACTTATTACAGTATTTGTACAGTAATTAACATAATATTAAAAATAGGCAGTCTTTGACTGCATGTGCCTAGTGATATGAAAACTAGTATCATCTGCAATGACTACATGATACAACAACAACAACAACAAGAAACTTTATTGTAAAATAAGTATCAACTGTAACAATTCATAATCATGTCTTTCTCAGCGCGGAGGAATGTTTATTTGGTGGAATTTTGAATAATTATCGGCTTATCAGATACCATGAGCTTGATTCTGTTTTCATTTTTGTGTCTTTTGTAGCCCGTCGAGATCATTTTTTCGTCTAAATCACTTAGGAATAGTTCGAAAAAGATGTTCCCACTCAACTTTCAGCTTCTAGGTTATAATTCTGGGTGTTGACCAAAACGTCGGGTTGTGTAATATTCAAAGTTTTTCGGTTGCTCGCAAGTATTGACAGATGGGTAACAAAAAATTCTAATTAGTGCTGGTTTTTGTTCGATTTCGCGGAAATTTTAACACGATGAAGCTGGAATGTTAAGGAATAGATTTTACTTTTGCCGATGTTTGGAGCCAATTAACGGAGAAGTTATATATCGCGAAGCGTTTGGCGTGATGGTGCAATCGGATATTTTTGTTTACTCAGAAGCAAAAACTATTGTGGTCGAAAAAGGTCATTTCAACGACCTTTCAAACGAATATAAACTTACATATTTGCCGAAATGAGTTTGTAGTTAAAAAAAGGTTTTTTGACCAGCGCTGTGATTTGAATTTTTTTCCCGCGAAAATGCCCCGTTGCAGTTGAGTTAAATCTTAAAACACAGGAAACTTACCAACGTCGTTGAAGAAACGCGCAACGTGAGCACATGGAGCGATCGTAGCAAAAAGTTGCCATCTACGTCATGTCTTTTCGGGATAAGAAAATCAAACGAACATTGCTCGACAGTGGTCTTGAGTTGTTGGCCAAAGAATACGAGAAAAACCCGAGTTGCGGACACACACGTGTGCACGATAACATGGTGCCTTGAGCTCTACGAGCACTAGGCACAAAAACCCGTGTTACGGACAAAGACGTATACACAATAACATGGTGCTTTGAGCTCTATGAGCACTAGGCCTCCACGTGTACTAGGCACAAAAAGTGAAGGGGGACACTTCATGAAATATTACACGAATGGCAAGTGTTACGGACGCACACGTATGCACGATAACATAGTGCCTTGAGCTCTACGAGCACTAGGCACAAAAATTATTTATTTTAAGAAATCAACAGTTTCTGACTTACATGTACATGTACATGTACATGTATTGTCATCATTAGGGGTACAGTAATAAAAGCTGTCCAATGGTTGTGTATGCATGGTTTCAATCAAACATTCCTTCTACTTGTGATTCACTATCAACATGTGGCCTGTATAATTTTGCGACATGGCCAAAACTATTGTTTAAAATCTTTTCAACTACGTAAGGTTTCTCCACCATTCAAGTTCAAAGCACTTATTTAGAATGGTTAGCTTTGATGTTAGGCTGGGAACTTTGCATCTGACTTAGTAGTTTGGGTTGAGCTCTCTAGTTAGTGATTAGGCCTAACCACTTATTTGGAATTGGTTAGCTTCTTAGTAATTAAGACAAAGTAAATGTATGAATAAATTAAAATTTATATGTATTTATGAAAAAAATTAATTTACGTGAGAGGGGCTTGGGGTGATGAACTGATAATTAAAACAAGTATGAGAGCTCTTGCATCCATTGCTTTCATAATCAAGTGGTAATGACAGTGGGAAGCAGATCCAGAGGTGGGCGGCTCAAATCCCGGTGAGTACGAGATAGAAAGAAAAAAAAAGTGAAACCTGCTGTTAATAAGTATTCACGCCAATGGGGATTTGGGGGAAGGGCCCCGTAGAGTAGCTGCCCAGGGGATAAAATAAATCAGGAGGAACTCAGCAAGAATAGGAGAGAATAGGATAGAGGAATGTACAGAGATATTTCCCTTTTTTTGTAGATAGTTAAATAAAATCTGGTTTAAAAATTTCTGTCTGGTTTGAAAAATTCAACCTAGTTTGAAAAATTTAAACTGGTTTTAAAAAAATTAAACCAAAAAAAAACCACAACATAATTAATATATACCGGTAACATCTCTGGACGTTACTGTCCCTCAGAGATCATTAAATCCTCAAACTGTTCATTTTTTTTATTGCTGTACATAGTATATCAGATGATTGCTCTGCTAAATGCAGTTTCCATGGCCATTGTGACAAACAGAAAAGCTGTGTGTGTGATGCAGGGTGGACTGGCTTAACTTGTAATATTCAAACCTGTATTGCTGAATGTGTGAATGGATATTGTGATAACACCACAAGGCTGTGTGTCTGTGATTCTGGATTCACAGGTAAAACAAAGAATTCGTCAGGACTTATCTTGTAAATTACACTGTTAACTTTGATAATGTCTGGAGTGCGTTTTAACTTTCTTAAATCAATGCATTGTGACTGTATACAGTATATGTACATGTACATGTAGGGCTATTTATACACAATTAGTCACTGACAATGGGTGTTAATTCTTCAATCATTGCATGGTGTCTGGTCCAGTGAGTGTCGCCATTAATGATGTATAAAAGGAAATTGACAATATAATTGACATTTGAAGTCAAACATATACAGTTTACATGCATGTACTTTCTGGTAAAGGATAACCCAAGGGAACACTTACTGTAAATATAAGACCGAAGAAATTTTGGTGTTGGTTGGATGTACTTTTGTGGCTGGCTGAGTGGGAAAGTCAGTAATAAACTTACAGAAAAAGTCTGAGTAAAGCAACTCACCTACAGTACATGTACATTGTATTTACTTGACTGTGTAGTTTATGTGTACATGTATGATCATAACTCCCAATTAACCCAGGCACCAATGTAGTGTGAGTTTCTGGAGAGATTAAATTGTTATCCTCTGTTGACAGCTCAGTTTGTATGTAAACATTTTTTATTTAAGTCTGGTATCAACAAAGTGGAACACTGTCTTTGTCTTGCAGGTTCGTCTTGTAACCACACTGGTAACAGAGGACATTGGGTTCAACATTCCTCAAAAGGCCAAGGTGAATACAGGGTTTTGAATGAATTACATCCAAGAGCTATAGGCCTAGGTAGCCACACACACTGTACAGCTGAGCTAGTTGATCTGAATTGTACTGACAGCTGCCGTGTATTTATAACTAACATTGATTAATTTTGATCGTATGCAGTATACTGTACACATACACACATGTACAGTATACATGTACAGTATGTACATGTATGTTTACATCATATATAACTATAATACAGTGTGCAATGCATATAGTTATGTACTGCAGTAACAGTTGTACATGTGTGTTAACATAGTAATCATTACTACTTACTAATCGTAGATTAAAGAGTTTGTTCGAGTATTGCTAGCAGAAGTAGTAGAAGTACAGCCGAGGGTCAATAGCGACGCGCGCAGATGACGTCACGAAAATTTACCCCCTGGTGTGACTCAGACAAACAAACCATTCCATGGGCTACTTCTTTGAGAGCGACGTATGGAACAACAGCGCTCGTGAACTCTTTAGCGCGATACTCTGCGATTAATTTCACAATTCGATGGCCTCTCTAGCTCAAAATGTTGGAGAAAACCCACAACATGTACCGTGGAATAACAAAAATATGGAGCTTGAAGGAGGGCGGCAAAATATGATGGGCTTCTCATGTATGAAGGCTGTTTACGAACACACTCCTTACCTTCATGGCAGAGAAAAATATTACTATTGTGCCCGACATTCAGGTGTATCACCGACAAGAAAGTTGGCAAGCCAGCTAGAGAAATATGTGGTACAGAAATAACCGTAGATCCGATCGGATTCGTTGCATTGCCGTGATGAAACTGGTCCGCTCCATCTTCGCAAAAAAAAAAAACAGTTTTAGCCCGCGCTATTTAGTACACGTATCGTGCCAAACATAGCTAAGATGTCTGCTCACAGTCACAGATTTGTTTATGTGGTTGGATAAATGGCTCTATTAAAATTATGGCCCTCCAAATTGCCACACAGTACACCAAATTCTGCTCTGAATTTGGAATTGTCTCAGAAATAATAATTTTGTACATGTCCTCCGGTTCTGTCGTATTGGCTCGGGTGGTTGAGTTTGGGAATTTCTGGCAATAAGTCAACAGATAAGTCTTCTCTTCAAGACCAGGAGAAACAACAGATAAGTTTCTTCGTAATACGTTTCACTGTGAAGTATTTTCATGTTGATCGGCTATCCGCAACCACCGCGCTAAAACTTCTCGACTTCCGATTCCTGCAGGTTTTGGGATCTCATCTGCCTGTCACTGCAGCTTTGTAAGACCCTCGTTCAATTTGTGACATTTATCCTCTTTTCTGGACATCTCGGAATCTATTTTACATTACCCATAACCTTCTATCAGACTGTAATTCTTGTCTGAGTCATGTGGGGGGTCGCTGGTGATGTAATCTATTTTTACAAACTGTGCGCGTCGCTGTTAGTGTGCTTTGGCAAACACGGGGTTTTATCGTGGGCTCATGCAGGGAAAGAAGGACACTTGACTTACAATCAACTCAATCTACTTTATTGCTTGAATCAAGGTTCTTATATACATATACATAATAGCTAACTTATGTGTGTTACAAAATACAGACTGAGGGTAATAAGAGTTTCCTTTGGCATAAACAACTTAATTACAACATAACCACAATTTTACAGATATGGGTGAACACTCACGTAAATCCTGTGGAACTAGGAACTAATCAGAGCAGAATCCCATGCTTATCTTCTTGTTGGAAGGAACTAGTGTTCCTACATGTTTATGATGGAAAGCACTGTCAGAATTGTTTTCTATTATTGCAAGCAACACGTAGTACAGATATTTGCACTGATACTGTAACAACAAAGGTTTATACATAGATCATGTTTCCGGCTGTTTTTATGCAATCAAAGCTCATCCCATAATTGTTTGTCATGTGACGCTTACTGTAACTATACAACACAAGCGCAACAAGCATGGGCATGACGTCATTCGCCCCTGAAGAATTTCACTTCTGAAGAATTTGGGGGGGGGGGGGGCAAACTGGTGTCCAGGATAGATACATGGATTCAAAGGTCTCAATTTTTTATGTATTACGCAATTAGAACTGCATTCTGTCGAACGCAATTAATAATTCTATGTTGTTCAGTACTGTGGAATTAAGTGGAAGTATGGGAGAAAAAGAAATTTTGCACCACAGCTGTTTTCAAGGTCTCTTTTGCTTTCATAATGTGTTTTCCCTTGGACTTGTTTATTACACCAAAAGCACAGACAAGTTGCTTCAATCTTGAGGTGTTAAAAAATATGGTGGGTTTCTAAAGTTCTCATGGCCAATGGGGGGAGGGGGTGGGGTTAATAGACATTACATAAATACATGACTGTAGATAAGTTATAATATTTGTGTACTCTCTCAAAATAAAGACACGAATTCTTGAATTCTTAATTTCTGTGGAATGTTCATTAATCTGCAGACCTAATACAAGGCCGGGCGTCTCATGCATCAGCTTTGCTGGGTGACTATATGTGGGTGTTTGGAGGCTTTTCACTAACCTCAGAGCCTTTTGAAAACTTAGTCAGGTACATGTACACGAAAGGATTTTGTGTTATAAACCCACTTACTACCTACATGACTGTAAAGGTACTGTTAATTTGTTTCAAGTTGGACTATTTATTAATGTGTAGGGAACCCAGAGACTTCTCAATTGGTTAGTGACTGGACTGTGCATCGAGCAGTCTGTGTTTAAGCACTGGCTACCATCACTGTGTGTATGTTATTCTGAAGCATTATTTTGTGTACTCACAAGCAATCCCACAATAGTTATGCCACTTGATCAGGTTTCCAGAGAGACCAGAATTCACAGACTACATGCATCTCAGTGTTCTCTTTTTATACATAATCAAATAGGCCCAGTGTCTGTTCAGGAAGACTCTTCTGATTTTTCACATGTAGTACTGTCATGCATTTTAAGATCATATTATGAAAGCAAAAAAAAAATACCATTAAAATATTTTTAGTTGAACCTCACCTAACAAACACATGAGACTGCATTTACATTATAGGTGAATCACTTGGTCCCAGAGATACGAGAATTCATGTATTAATCTGTAGTTGGCAGTCTCTTTGTTCTTGTTGGTTGTGGTTAGTTGCTTTGAGGTTGTGCAAGTACTACTATAAAAATGTACTTGTCTGGTAATTAAAATATTTTATTTGTATTTTCTAGATATCATATTCCGAGTGACAGTTGGGAAGTAGTGTCACCTATCAATTCTAGTGGGAGTCCGTCTGGCCGTTATGGTCACTCTATGATTGGTCATAATGTAAGTGCTGACTTTTAATGGAGTTTGATGGTCTTTAAGTATCAAGATTGTCTCTTATTAAGTTACTCCCTACAGTGTAGATACAATGTACCTACATTCATGCACGCCTTTTTGTGCATGTACAAATGTAGGTACATGTACAGTTTACAGCTCTATCACTATCATCTGGTGATTTACTTTTGAATGAGTAGCAGACTGAGCTTTTTACTAAATTTTGAAACAACAATGTGCTGTACATGTTTATTCTGATAAAACACAGGGCATGTAAACATATCTTTTTACTGAAGTTAAACATGTAAATTGTAAATGAGTCATTCACATGTACAAGGCTGTCAGGTCTCATAAAAATTATAAGGATTCCAAAGGTTTCTAACCATGAAATCCTGGGTGCCTATCACTTACATGTAATCTGATCTGTGGCACTTGGGTGTGGCTGGAGCACTGCCCTGATGTACAAGTACATGTATCAGGAACTTTGTTTGAGTTGAAGCTTTTATTTTATTTCTTTCAAAAGAGCAGTAAATTATCAAAGTCAGTGTCTTGTATATGTTTCTAAACCTTAGAGATTTGTCCCCGGTGGGGGGGGTGGGGGGTAGTGGGGTACTTAACAAAGTTGAATACAGGGAGGCTCCGCCCTGAGGTCCAACCCCTTACCCTTTCATATACCATTTTGGCAGAATGTACCCCTGTTATATACCTATTATTGAAAAAAGGTAGCCCTTTCATATACCTACAAGTTTTAGGAAGTCTTGTTCTCATTTTCATGTAGTGCTTGAGGTGGCTGGAAACAGTTTCCAGTACTTTCCAAGACTTAGAGTTTGATGGGTCATTATAACCACTCTTTATCGGTTAATGCCTCAATCATGGTATCAACAAACTGCCCAAATATTGATGAACAAGTTGCTGTTAATTTTGTGGCACAATAGGTTACCATAGCAACAATATGACCTGCTGAAAAAACCCTTAATTTTAGCTTTAAGTGCCTATAACTCAAAAACGAGCTCGGTGACCCCCATTTTTTATTATCGAATTGTAATTAGCATGACAAGGTGCAACTTTTTGTAAAGGTTAAAAAAATTGTGTTAAGGGGGTTCAGAGCCACCTTAAATTTTCGAAAATTTAAGGTGGTAAACATTATCTACTGGAGGTGGTAAACATTATCTACTGTTAAAATGTCTAGAAGATTTAAGAAAGGGAAAGCGCTTTCAGTGTAATCTTAGGATCGAATTTTTTTAGATTGCATTTTTGCGTTATTTGAAATGTTATAATTAAAGGCCCTTTTCAATATCTAAATGACCAATTTCCCTACCCTTCTATATACCTCAACTTGTGAAATCCCTACCCTTTCATATACCTGAAGCCTGAAAAAGGTACCCCTTTCGGGCAGAGCCTCTCCGTATAGGCCATTACAGGGAGTACCCCACCCCCCTGGGGATTTGTCCTAGAGTTTGTCTACGAGACTAACCTAGTCCTAGAGTATGCTGTTGAAGGTTTTTTAATATGAGCAAACCTTTTTTACATTAAAAAATTATTTATATTACTATTACTAGCATGTACATCAGTACATGTATTTTCAAGAGTGCAAAATTTTATGCTATCTTTAAATGTACTGTGGGTCACCATTGTGTAATTTTTGTCACTGTTTATTTCACAGTCATCCTTGTATGTGTTTGGTGGTAGAATAGAGAAAAAGGCCACCAGTGAACTTTGGTCTTTTGACACATGGACATTACATTGGCGTTTGTTACCCAGTCAAGGTGATTCACCTCTGTCTGTTGCTGGACACACGGCAACTCTGGTGGACTCTAAAATGATTGTCCTTTTTGGTTATGGTCCAGAGAGGGGCTACACAGACAAAGTTCAAGAATACGATCTTGGTAATAATCACTAATTAAATTTGTGCAGTTAATTTTAAACAAGATTAAAAATCAGCAACAATCATTTGATGTTTCAATGGCTCAAGTACATGGCAATCTCTCTAAGGGCAAAGAATATACATTTGCATACAGTGGAAATCGTGCAGATCTGCCTCAACTTTTTAATTTCTGTGGCTTTCCTCCTTGTAGTTACATGCACACTCTATGCTATAGAGAGGATCATGATTGGTTACTACAACTTAAAGTGCCACTGAAACGAAATTTTCGTACTCTCTTTTATTAGCCCACTTTGTAGTTTCAAACGTGCTTAAAATGGTGGTGAATATTATTTCTTTCAAATCCTAACGGAAAGTGCTTCTTTTAGCTGCCAAAATCGCCTTTTTGGAGCAAAACTGTGTCTGGGCTCTGGAACCGAGTTTAAGGATCTTGTGACATCACTGGTTGTATTCACGATGGAAACGCTTAAGATTCTCTCTTGTTTTCACTTCATTTATTCAAGATTATTCATCATATTGTCGATATCTACTAGTTTTCTACCTTGTAATTTCTGTCCAACATTGACAGTTAATTCACATCATAAACGTTGGAGGGCGCAAAAGAGTGTAGCTTCGCCAAATGAATGCTACAGATTAGAACAGCTTACTATATTTTTCGAACATCTTGAGTACTCGATTGGAGACTTCGAAGACGAGTATGGCAACAATTATATCACATCCTGAAGCCTACACACGATATGTCATCGTCTGTTTTCAGCCTGGTTCTGTAATTTGGATTCTCACATTTATCAAAGGTCGATTAACAAGGTTCAAATATATCCTCGCCCTGATCCTCGGCAACTTTACTGCATTAAAAGAAGTAAGCGCCTCGGCCATCCGCACAATTACGAAGTTATTAATGGTCCACAGGCTTTGAGTGGAGTACTTCTTTGCATACAGAGGGCATCTTTTTATGTTACTAATACGTGAGAGTTGTTATGGTAGACAGAGAATATCTTTGAAAATTGTGATCAACAGCAGGGTTCGCTTTATCGCCGCATACGTGTCAGTCAGTGTAATATAAACAAAGCGGGAATTTACACGTATCTCCCAATTGCAATATTTATCACGGCCGATGGATTACTTTGAGTTCTTTAGCGCGTACTTATGTCTATGATCTTCATTTAATAGTACCCAAGTTCAAAGCAATTCGTTAAAACGTAACAAGCTTACACTCCTTTCGAAGGTTTATTTTAAAAACAGAATTCGAACCAATTTGCATATATGACTTTTCGCCGCCGACATTGTCACGCTTTCTTTCGTTTCCTGAAAACATACGTGTTGGGTCATGGCAGCTTAGTTTACCTTTACAGTTTTAAATTCGCTCCCTCCATATGAAAGTAGACCGTTTCTTTAATTGTTGATATTGTGATAACTTGTAGGATGTAGCAGATACAACTTTATAAAGGTCACCATAACACAATCTCGTCCGCGGTGAAACTCGCAAAGCGTCTGGTTTCCTCGAAGCAAAGCGACTCGAAAACTTGAAGCGTTGTTGCTGCTATTCGTGCACCAGCACTCCAGATAATATTTTCAAAAGCTGCTTTCTCTTGTTTCAGGTCTTTTTTACTTTATGAGTGTAGACATTGTTTAATTGAGTGCTGGCCATTTGATTAAGTGTCCCGCGCATTTTGCGATTTCAGAACTCGCACTCGCTTGCTTTCATAAATTACCTTGGAACTATTCAATTATAAAATAGACTGAAAAGCCCCAGGATCGCGTCTCCACCTCTTCATGGCTAAGGCTACTGTTAGTATCTAATTTAAAGCTCTGAGATGTCCTTAAGATGTTTTTTTGGGGGCTTCGAACAGTATTCTCTTCTCCCATAATCACTCTAAATTTTCAGCGCGGCACGAGACTAATACAACCAGTGACGTCACTAGGCTGTTTTGGCCGCGCCAAGATGGCCGCCAATTTTGGGCTTAACCAGCCAACTTCGAACGGCTGAAAAAGCAGTTTTCGCTTACCGTATGCGAAAAAAAGTCTGCAGTGTTTCCAAGTAAGGTTGAAACTTTATTACTACGCAAAAATCTCACATACGAAAATTTCGTTTCAGTGGCACTTTAATGCTATTTAGATTTGCTTGTACATGTACATGTACATGTAGTTGTTAAAATTGCTTCCAATAGTACCTCTATGGATGAAACTTCACACCAGGGGTTCCCTTGACAAAGAAAATCCCTGTCTTGAGTTTCCTTTATAGTTACTAACAGGTACAGTAGTCTTATGTACATGCTCTATTTTGGATGCAAAAGTTCAGGTTGCATGTACACTGTATGGTCTTTCAAACTTGAATTGAGTGATGAAAAATCATGCAACAGTTTTTGCCCAATAAGATCATCATTATAAATTTGCGATAATGATGCTGATTGTATAAATTTTTTTAATAATTAATTTATTTAAATGTTATTGGCGACATTCCAGAGACTGGCCAGTGGACTTTATATGATACCCCTACAGACATCATACCACCAACATATGGACATAGCAGTGCTTATGATCCTGTGAAAAAACTAATATACATTCATGGTGGATTTGCTTCATATAACTTGCAAGATGAACCTTCCACACAATTGACTGTTTATAATCCCATAACAAGAGTTTGGTAGGTACAAGGGAGGGAGGGGTACTTGTACATGACACCCACTTGTTAGTTACTGTTCTTAGAATATGCGGGTTCACACTAGACTACTAAGTCGACTGCTAAGTTGACTTAGTGAAAATCACACATATGAACCAATAAGTCAAAAGTGTGTGATTTTGGGCTTAGATGGTTGTTATCGCCGGCATCATCAAAGGCATGAAGTCTTCCTTAACCCTTTGTCAAACATGACTAAAGGCTTGCTTACGAAACTTTATCCCTAAAAGTTGTCCAAAGATGACATGATTTCAATTACGGGTCCAATCCTTTCAGTGGTTGGCGTGAAAACCTGCAAGAATAGTGAAACATGTACCGCTGCAATGAAGGCGGTAAGAAACAGAAGGCTTTCACCCTCTTTTACAAAACTTTCCATGAGCCTTTCATGTAGAAACATGAGATTCCGCATAGTTATTTGACTAACCAGCAACTGAAAATGTAATAGATAGACAGCAGCTGCCATAACTGAACAGTGTTAATTTTTCGACTTATTTTAGAAATATCCACATAATCTGGCGTCTTATCCCCATAATATTGTCGAAAATTTTCGCATAAATTTCCATTTTTTTTCTGCACCCTATCAGATGGCCTGAATGTTGTTGTTGCTTCAGGAATGACATGCAAAAGTTTTCATTATTACTTTTGTACAATTAAAATGTTGCTCAAATCTTTTCGTGATCAGCCCTGTTTAAAATTTTCAGGAAATCGCTTAAACGTAGCAGTGTTCCTCGTTATCTCCATTCAGCCATTTTACTTGGTAATGCAATGCTTGTGTTTGGTGGTAATTCACACAATGGCACAGTACAGGCACAGTCTATGTTGCCCTGCTTTTCTATGGATTTTGTTGCATATGACATAGGTGAGTTGAACCAAGTGAGTTTGTTGCACAATTAAAGAAGCTACATGTAGGTTTGTGCATTTTAAAAGTTTGGCTTACATTAAATTTTTTTAAATCTGTTGTTTGTAGACTGTATAAGGGTATTACTCTACCCCAAATGACACCCTACATTGTTGCTGTTTCACGGTCACATGTTTAATACGAACCTGTTATGAAAAATTATTGCGTGACTAGTACTTGGAAGATGCGCGAATATGCTAATTTCGTCTTGAATCTTCTAGCATATTCAATTAGTGTAACATCATGGTGTATTTTTAGTTGTTTACGTCTGCTTCTGTAAATAGTTTTATATTGTAATGTTACTTTATTTAGTATAGCCGGAAAGTTCTAGAACATTATGCTGTAAAGTATATATTAAGTGAACCAGTCTAGTTTTTAAATGGTTTTTATCCCAGGAGTGTTTGAGGTTTTTTCCCCAGGTGTGTTGAGAAATAAATCTCGTGAGTCATTAGTGTTTACTGAAGTGTGACAAAGGTCGCGGTGTAATCGACAGAGGTCATGTTTGTGAGTGTAACAGAGAGGTTACGTGGATATCTTGGCAGAGGTCGTGTGTTTATGCAAGAGTGACGGAGATTAAGTGTAGTTACAAGCCTAGAGTGTGCTTGTTGTGAAGTCTTGTGTGGAATTACTGCGTTCGTGTGGATTAAATAACCTCGTTGAGTTCCGACATCCCTGTGTTCTGATTAGACTACAAACTATACCGGCCACTAAAAACATCGAACTTGCAACAGAACCCCAACAAAGTGCATAGTAAACTATATTCATTTTTTCTGAGAAAGCTTAGGAAATGTAGACTCTGATCAGTTATTAGTTGTTTTAAGGCGAGAAATAATGACCATTTCCTAAAATAGTGATCATGTTCCCAATAGGTAATGTACTGTAGTTTCCCAAATTGAAGTTTGTTTTCGGAAGTTAGTTAGTTTGTTTTCCGTCAGAAGTCTAACGGGGGAGAACAGTCACAGAGGCACATCGCTAAGTTTTCTTCACACCTTGATCTAAGAAACCATGTTGAGAAATTTTGATCACTTGTCTGGTTTGTTCTTAAAAAACATGCATTAGCTTTGCTTAAGTACTCATTACTTTTGAAAGGAGGCAAAAAAATATAAATTCCCCCAACATGGTTGCCACATTTTGGGCAAATTTGAGTGAAAAAGGATGAAAACTCATGTAAAGGAACAGAAAAAACATGCACCTCTTTGAAATTTTAGTCTTCAGAAATCAAAGAGTGTTGGATATCGATAAAGTGAGGCCTCTCTCTTACATGTACTTGGACAATAGAGCTTGCATTTACAAATTTGCCTGCAAGCGCGTCAGACAAAGCAGTCTCAAATTCTGTTTCTGGTGGCAGCTAGAGTACCAGAATGACAGTTCTCTGTTTCACCCTCTTCCACTTGCTCTGATTGAGTTTTGGATGCTCTTGATGCAATAACTTTACGATGCTGATAGTCAAAACTAGGGGATCTAAAAGGTGCGATGCAGGAAGCAATGGGAATTCGAACAGCAAAAATCTCAGAGCTTGGCCTCACCATATTGGCCAAGTGATCACTTGGTCAATAAGCAAGGTCTTAGTCAGAGATTTTCCTGTAGAGACCTCACTCTCGGTTAACAAGTAGGTGTTTTAGTGATAATTGGTACTTAACAGAAAATTTCCTGGCGATGTTGATATTTGTGTTGTTGTACATCTGCCTCTACAAAATCATGTCCAAGGAAATTAAAGCTGTCTTAAAGAAGGGACTCAACTGGTAGTACAAAATTATTTAAAATAAAAACATTTTCCCCTGTATGTGTATTCTTGACAACAAAAGTAAATTTTATCGTAGACTGTGATGAGTGGCATAGATGAATGAGTCAGGAAGTCCAAAAGATGCTGGGCGATATGGTCATACTGCCGTACTAGTTAACAGTAAAAACCTCCTGCATTGTTAAAATTAATTTCAGGTGATGAGTTTGCAGGAGAACTGTTTTTGCTTACATGTACAGTGTGTAGGAAGGTTTTCAGATACATGCATATTAATTTTTTTTTTGTTTCAACAGAACCATGTATGTGTATGGAGGATTTCAAGGAATTATTCTCAATGATGTGCTGTCTTTCACTCCAGGTAATTCAAAACATTTAAGGCATCTTTCACGTGAGTCTCGAAAAGTAATCCATTATGCATTACTACACAACGTGATTAGCATCAAACCTAGCACCATTTTTTCCAACCTTGTCCCAGGGTCTCTCATCTTACCGCCCCCTAGAGCGAGCAAGGAGAGACACAATGACACACGCTGATCATGTGTCTCCCACAATCTGGGAGGTGACAATTAACTTATTGAAGAAAAGTAGGATTTTGTCTGTACTTGGCCTACGGGGACTGTGGAATGTGGGTTGTCGCCAAGTAAATTCCAAAATTGCACACTACGGCCGAGGCTGTTTATTGAAGATTTTCGACACATCAGGCCCTGGTTGTTCAAAGGCTGGATAACGCTATCCTCCAGATAAATCGCTATCCAGTGGAAAGTGTTGACAAAACAAACCAAGCTATCCACCAGATAGTGATTTATCTGGTGGGTAGTGTTATCCACTTTTTGAACAACCAGGGCCTGATCTTTACAATGTACCTCAGAATGAATTAAAACCGGTCAAGCCTACTGTGTAGGTCTTGTGAACGGCAGTAAAACAGTTTTAGGGTATTCAGTACCTTGATCACTGAAAGCCAAAGTCACTTCGAGAGGAGCCAAAGGATGAAAAGATTTAATGGTGTCACCGCGCCGTCAGCTCCCCAAACTTTGCAGAGCACGAATGACTCTTTGCTGTCTGCATTTCGCCGTTCTTTCTGATAAACTGGATTTATCTTCGCCCGAAAGGAGGCTACACAGAAAAAAATTGTGTCAATAAATCAGTGTACGTGACTGCAACAGTTTGTGAGAATTGTGCACTCTTTTAATTTTCATTCTCTGAAACACTCTTCACCCTTCTTTGCTTTCTGAGAAAAGGAAACATCTGCCCTGTTAGGAGAAATGCTCTGCATGGTTTCCAATGTTAACTGCATGTCATTTCTCAGAGGTTGACACCTCTGTAATTTGCCATGCCGTGCTTATACTTTGTTTAGGCTCATTTCTATGGCAAGATATTTTTTGAGGTTCTAAGAATTGGTTCTCCAGGGACAAAGAATAAGATATTCCATGAAAATAGTGCTTACTTTGATTCTATATATTGTGACGCCAGGACCGGATATTTGATTTGAACTGTAAGCCGTGTGTCGCTTCTTAATCACAAATATGATATTATCTTCTTCCAGCCAGCATTTCTTCGGAGACTTCCGTAGCTTTACTTCGAGAAAGCTATACGTTTTTCCAGCATCAATTTGGTCGAGCGCATTCAAAGGACACTTGCTTAATCTTAAGATAAATGTTGGAATAGATAATATTCAAAATTTCATCCTGAAGGCTAAGTACTGTTAAACATCGTGGGTAATGTCGGTCATAGCCTGCGTAGCTTGGCGGTTTAAGCAATTTGAATGCAAACACACAAAGCGGCGAAGCTGCAAGGAACCTCAGTTGTCTCTCTCCCAGGCTCCTCACGGCTTTGGCACTCCTTATCGTGGCTTTCCTGCTTCCCTAGCGTCCTCAAATTGCCTAAAAACCATTAAGCTAGACAGGCTATATTGGTCGCAGCACAGCGCGATACTAAGCTCAATGTGACCAATTGCCTGATTACAGAGGACCCCTCCTGATGTTTTCAATAATTATTGTCAAAGTGGCACGTGACCAATGTGTGCCAGGGTTAGGAGCCCATCACCCGGAGCCTCCATCTCCTATACAAACCCTATAAGACAACCTTTGCACATATTTTTCTATATTTAGAAAATGCGGGGCTCTTAGATTTGCGTGCACTATATGCTATACAGTACAATATAACAGAATACAACACAGTACATTACAACTCAACACAACACATCACAATACAATGCACTAATCACATTTTCTGGGTGTGTACCGTATATTATGGATCTTCATTTTTTTTCCCCATTGATTCATGTCCTGCATGCTCTGTGCTTGGGTGATGATCCCAATGAAAAAAAACTTGGTCATTGAGGTATAGTAACATGGAGAAAAAACATACACATTGAATTGTATATCGGGCAACCAGGTGGTCATTTACATGTTCCCTTTCACAATTGTAAGTAATAGTACTCTACATGTATATCTTCTATTATGTAGCCCCGTGTGATCTGATTAAGGACAAGGCAACATGCCAAGTGCACTTCAATTCATCTGACTGTGTGTGGAATGACTCCACTTCTTCATGTCTTGGACCGGAACGCTGTGTTCAACCAAAGATCTCAGGTGAGACAGTCAAAACTTATACTAGAAGTTCAGAGCCAGAATTTTGTTATGCTAAGTTACTACCAGCACTCATACCCTTCCAAAGATTTATGAATATCACTCCATAGTTTCCAAGCACCTTCAAAGATCACCTGAACCCATTCATAGCGTTGCAATAATATTGTCTCATGATTGATTTTCCAACTTTATCATAAGTTTCGTGAATATTTTCAGACATTTGTGAAGACAAGCAGTGCATGTTACACAGTAACTAAGCAGTCATTTACTGTATAGCCAATAGCTGCAAATAGATGTACAGTTGTCCATTTTTGAAGTGTTATTTTGAAACAAGTAATCACATTTAATTATGTATTTTGGAATAAATGAGCACCTATAATAATTTTTTCAAATATCTCGAATTTTGTTATCCGGCCTTTGACGAATTACCTCGAAATCATGTGATCACCCATACAAATTTGTGAAATGACTTACAGACCCCAGTTATTTGAAGGATGGATAACTCTATTCACCAGATGAATCGCTTATCATAAGTCTTTAGAAAAGAAACCATGCTATAAGCTGGAAAGTGATTTATCCAGTAGATAACTTGTTGTCCACCTTACCAACAACCCAGGTTAGATGCCGATAGTCTGATTTATTACATAACTAAGTTATTTCAGAGGTCAATAACTAAAATCAACCAATCAGATTACTCCAATCAGATTACTCCATTGCTGGTCCAGTGTGTAGTTTTAATTTTACGCAGGGCCCCTTTTGATCCCAGCCTATGGCTGATGGGGCTACCTTGCCTAAGTAAAGATGACTTGACTTGACCAGTCAAAGACTCGAATGATCCCAGAATTCAGATCACTCTTGAAGAGTTTTAAGAAGTTTCAGTAATCTGATAACATTAATCTGTTATTAACCAAGCTTGCTTAGGACTGTACTGGTATTAGCCCTTGCTCTTTCTGCTATCCCAGTACAGCCATTACACCTTGTTAATAAGATTGAGTTATGCCACGTTTTTGAGTGGTATACCGTGGTATTTCACAAGTCACTTGTATTTTCTGGTATACACATGAGCCTTTAGGCAAAGTGACAGCTGGGATATTCCACAGTTATAACACGAGAAAGGGTTGCATAACTACTTTATACCATGCCATAGAAAATTCAGTGGCCAGATGGAAAGATTGCGTGTGATGCAGTTGAATTGCACTGATCGATGGGAAGGTCTGGTGCAATACTGATGAATATACAACGGATTTCCTGCATTCTGATTGGTTGTATTTTCTATGACATGGTACATTGTATAAACAGTATTATTATTGTTATTGTTATTATTATTATTATTATTATTATTATTATTATTATTATTATTATTATTATTATTATTATTATTATTATTATTCAAATTTCATACACTGTACGAATTCCGATTTTCTGATTGGTTGATGTGTACCACGTGATACTGAGTTGTGACGAAACAACCTCCTTGACGTCATTATCGTGGTGTAATAGCCGTGGTGTAAATTCAATACACCACTGTCATTACACCATGGCTTCGGCTGACTCATCTTTGACGATTTTTGTTTGCAGTGTGTTCAATTTGAATAATACAAAATAATGTTAACGCACTCATTGCTCGTGAATTATCGGGTTTTACCTGCACTCGTTCACTAAAGGTCCAGTAATACGGGCAACATTTTTCTTCAACCTGTCTCGCAACATTGTTGCATTGCAAGTTGAAACCCTAAGTTGCGCGTATTACCACGTTTATGAACAACTTGTCTCGCAGTAAAATACAGTGTTGCAAGTCTGCAAAATTCTACACGTATAATTGGTCTATCGTGTGGAACTAAAGATGCCGCTTTCCGATGAAGTTCCACATCGACGTCTGGCCGTCTTTTTCTTTTTAATTTTCCGTGCCAGCGAAGCTCTCTCAATTTGAAGCTCAGTGTCGTTTCAGATAGCTGAAAATTGTGATGTTCCGACAGTTCTTCCAAGTTTGCTGCTTACATTGTTTTGAAGGGACAAACGAGGTGTTCCAAGGACTGTGATAGCCCTAAGGTCGTTTTAAAGGGCAAATTGATGACTTTCCGAGAGTTACTGGTCTACTTTGCATTCAGGCTCATCTTCACTGTCCGCCATGTTTTTATTTTATTTGCCGTGCTTCATGATGGCCAATCACAAGGGTTAAATTCAAATTTGTTGCGAGACAAGTTGTAGCTTTAGTGGTAATACGAGCAGCAAAACTGGAATTTGTTGCAGAAAGTAGAACTCGAGTCTACTTTGTGCAACACATTGCCTCAACTTGCAACACTGTATTTTGTTGCGAGACAATTTGGTCACAAACGTGGTAATACGGGCAACAATGTGTTTCAACTTGCAATGCAACAATGTTGTGAGACAAGTTGAAGAAAAATGTTGCCTGTATTACCGGACCTTAACAATGAACTCAAAATTTTCAATACCGCACTCGGCGGCCTCGTGCAGTATTGAAATTTCTCGTTCATTGTTTAGTGAACTCGTGCAGGTAGATCCCAATAATTCACTCGCGGAGTGCGTTAACCTCTAAGTACAACGCAGTCAACTCAGATCAATTGCAAGTTATACCATACAGGGGAAATATTATATAACACTCTTCGTCAATTCATTTTCTGTGTTTACATCCAGTTGAAGAAAAATGCTTAGAACTTGGTAAGTCTAAGAGTTGTAGAAGCTGTACATCCAGTATACATGGCTGCTCATGGTGTGATGACCTCTGTGTAAAGGGGAATTGTCCAAAAATACAGGTTTGTACATTATCTTTCTTATTACAACCACTTAAAATTACATGTACATTATGGAGTCAAGAGGAGAGATTCTTTAATTATAACGAGGAATTAATATTTAATCAATCCTCATGTAAATCCACAGCCGGCATACTACCTCCCTGTGTATTATGAACAGATACATACTAAGTGTATAAATGCAAGAGTACATGGATCTCATAACTTTTTTTTGTCTTTTTATTAGAAAAAAATAGATTTTCCTGACAACTGCCCGACAGAAGTAGAGGAAACAACAACTGACTGTGATGGTGAGTGATTTTTGTGTATAGATATATTAATTACAATTATAATCCGGGTCCTCCCGTTATCATCGCCTTTTTTGAGATACTATTTGAAACCTACAGAAAACCACCAGTTCGTGTCCAAAAACATTGCATAATTACAGTACATTACTCTCTTTCCATGTGTTCACTAATTTACTCTAGGTAGCCAGAAAAACTCACATGTAGAAATACGGACCCTAGTAAGCCACACCTTTGCGAGAGTTTGGCTGTGATACATGTTTTTTTTTTTTGTTTTTTTTTTTGGAGCATGTCAAAACAAAGGAAATCACCGTGAAACTACTAAATTAATGGAAAATGGCGGAGGCTGACTTGTATCCTTTAATATTCAAAGATAGGCTCCCAGCATAACCACCTCTATATTCGTGTAGTTTATTTCCATTGCAAACGCACTGACAGCGTATTGCACCAGTATCAGGGCCTTACACCGGTTTTTATTGCCTGGCAGGTGTTTGTCAGGAGCGCTTGTGCCACAACTTGACCTCATGTGATGATTGTACCTCAAAACGACGTTGCATGTGGTGCGAGTCAGAGAAACAGTGTGTAGCTACCACTGCCTATGCTGTTAATTTTCCCTTTGGACAGTGCCGGGGCTGGGTCCAGAGCCAGTGTTCAGGTAACTATACGTCCACAAATACATGTACAGTACAACACAGTTTAATGCATCCGACTGCTTGTAACTAAAATGATCCAAAAATAATTCTTTATTGCTAGTCCAGTATCTTCTATCAACCTACAACAATATTTAAACAATTCTTGTTTTAAAAAAATAAGCTGTACTATGAGAACAGACACTACCAAAACTTACCTGTTCTCCCACTATATCATGTTTATGTGTAAAGAATGGTTTGTTTTTCAAGAGACAATTAAACGCAGTTATATAGTCATTATTTTGCTTTAGCCTCAAGTATAGATTAAGTATAAAAATTGAAACTTTCTTTGAAACGTTTCTGTAAAGCCACACTCAATATTTGAAGGTCAGAAGAAACCTGCTTCCTAAACATCGGTTACCCTATTATTTCACTTGTCTAGTGGAGATGTTAAATGGCAGATTCTCCTCGGGTGTCTAACTTGAAATCAAGCCATTGTTTGTAACTTCGTCGACTGATTTGCGTTTGTTTCTGTTAAGCTGTGAATTGTGCTGGAATGAAGACATGTGATGACTGTCACACATTGCCTGGGTGTGGATGGTGTGACGATGGTTCAGAGACTGGTTTGGGCAAGTGTATGGAGGGTGGCGATGATGGTCCTTTCACCAAACCAACAAACGCGTCATTAAACCAATGCCCAATCAATCGCTGGTACTTTATAGAGTGTCCAGGTACGTTGATAGAGTTGAATTCTTTTGCGTGCTGTTTCAACACCTTCTAGTAGCCACTGAGTTGATAAAAGATGTACTGATGTAGAGATTGAGAGCTTCAGATTCATGATTCAAGCCTGTCCATAGTGCTGATTTTGTGTTCCAGAACAAGACATTTTTCGACTCACAGTGCCTCTTACTCCAGTTGTATACCTGAGTAACCATGTTGAGGAAACATGACAAAATGCACGGCTGAAATAACAATCCAAACCGTGAATGTACCTGTAGCAATCCATGGTCGTTTGCTTTGAGTATGTGAGCACCGCACTATTTTGCGATTTGGCGCATAAAAGTGCAGTTTCAGTCAATAAAAGAAAATCCTTTGCATTTTGTTACGAAAAACAGTAAACCTTCCTCTCTTTATAGAGGGCTGTTTGCTCTTGGTTCGTCTCTTTGCTGTGTAAAACTTGAAAGTGTACTGTAGCTGAAGGATAAGAAAAGTTTACATTTACCTGAAAGGACGACTTTTCTTTTAAATAATAATATGCTGCAAGTTGTCATGCTATTAGCATATGCTGCAAGTTGTCATGCTATTAGCTTATAAAGACGTGCTCAGCAAAAACAACTCCTAATCATGTCTTGCCATCCATATTAGATTGCCAGTGTAATGGACATAGCAAATGCATCAACAAAAACATCTGTAAGAAGTGCGAGCGTCACACAGACGGTGAGAATTTGAGGCCTTGTCTCTATTGTCACGTAGCCCAACTCCCTGTCAATATATTTACTACATGTACATATCGACGTCATAAATTATTGTCAATTTAACAAATTGATGTCAGTTTTTCATGTGTCTGACCTGTTATGGATCATGAATTTCGTCATAATATTGTCAAAGTAGCTGTGGATATATTGCCTCGTGGATCTGCAGACTACTTTGACAATGTTATGACGAAAATCATTGTCAATAACAGGACAGACGCATTAAAAACTGACATCAATTTGTTTTTTTACGATAACAAATTGTCAAATTGTCTGCTCTCGTTCGTTGACTCATCGCATAACTTATAAATTCATGTGTCTGTCGGCTTATTGACAATAATTTCTGCAGTGATCGTAAAATACATGATGTTATATATTATGTGCATGCTCTAATCTTTTTTGTGTGTTGGATTTGGACTTAAAAGCAAGTACGTAAGCGAAGACTTAATTTATGCTGCAAGAATAAATGGATCAGGGAGAATCGTAGGAACTGTCTGGTGTTAACCCATGTGCAATAACAATAAATAAATGTACTCGTACATGTACTTTGTCTTTTAAAAAGAAACAAAATGAACTGTCAATTTTGCAATTTTGCAGAAAGCGCTTGCCATTTCACACAGTTAACATTGCACGGTGGAACATATAAGAATGTCAGCGATTGCACTTCCACTCTAAGCTTTCTGTATGGCGGAAACTAAAACGACATAGTGTAATCAAAATTCGTCGTCTTACTAAGATGCATTCTCTAATTGCGCTCTATCTCTCTTCTATGGCTCCTTCAGGGCAGGGGCTGGGGGGAGAAGGCGAATGTATGGTACATGAACGTAAAAACGTTGCTTGCAACAGATAATTAGGATGGATACGTATACACACATACTTTATTGGATAGGTAGGTCTTGAAGGGTCAGCCAAAGGGCTGATGTGGGCCAACTACAAACAATTGAAAAATACAAAATAAAAAAAGATAATAATATAACTACTTTAAAAATCTATTAATTTAGTGATATAAAAAATAGATGAAGTCATCTTTTTCCATGGCAATAACAGATACTCCTTTGTTAAAAGAGAACGTAATAATATCGCAAGAGTTCAAAAACGTTCGTGTACTGTTACCAATCTATTTAAAAGTTCCAAATCACTGGGCCTCTATACTGTATAGTGTTCCTGCCAGTATCGGAATTAAAGCTAATAATGTCTTGTGTTATCACTGGGTTTAACGTTCATAAATCACTGTTCCACTGTGTTACAGGGCCGCACTGCGAGACTTGTGCATTTGGTTATTTTGGTGACGCCAAGAATGGTGGAACGTGTAAAGGTACCTTCACTGTCCCTGTTCTTTGTTCATTGTGGGAAAAGTTAATCTTGACTCACTGCGACCTCTGCCACATGTAGATCATCGCCCCGAGTTTAAAGGGACTGTGTCAGGCTGAATTTAGTCGTTTTAGTTTTTGCCATACAGAAAGCTTAGAGTGGAAGTGCAATCGCTCACATTCTTATATGTTCCACCGTGCAATGTTAACTGTGTGAAATGGCAAGCGCTTTCTGCAAAATTGCAATTGACAGTTCATTTTGTTTCTTTTTTAAAAGACAAAGTACATGTACGTGTACATTTATTTATTGTTACTGCACATGGGTTAACAACAGACAGTTCTTACGGTTCTCCCTAATCCATTTATTCTTGCAGCATAAATTTAGTCTTCGCTTACGTACTTGCTTTTAAGTCCAAATCCAACACACAAAAAAGATTAGAGCATGCACATAATATATAACATCACGTATTTTACGATCACTGCAGAAATTATTGTCAATAAGCCGACAGACACATGAATTTATAAGTTATGCGATGCGTCAACGAACGAGAGCAGACAATTTGACAATTTGTTATCGTAAAAAAACACATTGATGTCAGTTTTTAATGCGTCTGTCCTGTTATTGACAATGATTTTCGTCATAACATTGTCAAAGTAGTCTGCAGATCCACGAGGCAATATATCCACAGGCTACGTTGACAATATTATGACGAAATTCATGATCCATAACAGGTCAGACACATGAAAAACTGACATCAATTTGTTAAATTGACAATAATTTATGAGGTCGATATGTACTGGTAGTAAATATATTGACATGGAGTTGGGCTACGTGACAATAGAGACAAGGCCTCAAATTCTCACCGTCTGTGTGACGCTCGCACTTCTTACAGATGTTTTTGTTGATGCATTTGCTGTGTCCATTACACTGGCAATCTAATATGGATGACAAGACATGATTAGGAGTTGTTTTTGCTGAGCACGTCTTTATAAGCTAAAAGCATGACAACTTGCAGCATATTATTATTTAAAAGAAAAGTCGTCCTTTTAGGTATATGTAAACTTTTCTTATCCTTCAGCTACAGTACACTTTCAAGTTTTAAACAGCAAAGAGACTAACCAAGAGCAAACAGCCCTCTATAAAGACAGGAAGGTTTACTGTTTTTCATAACAAAATGCAAAGGATTTTCTTTTATTGACTGAAACTGTAATTTTATGCGCCAAATCGCAAAATAGTGCGGTGCTCACATACTCAAAAGAAACGACCATGGATTGCTACAGGTACATTCACGGTTTGGATTGTTATTTCAGCCGTGCATTTTGTCATGTTTCCTCAACATGGTTACTCAGGTATACAACTGGAGTAAGAGGCACTGCGAGTCGAAAAATTTCTTTTTCTGGAACACAAAATCAGCACTATGGACAGGCTTGAATCATGAATCTGAAGCTCTCAATCTCTACATCTTTTATCACCTCAGTGGCTACTAGACGGTTTTGAAACAGTAAGCAAAAGAATTCAACTATATCAACGTACCTGGACACTCTATAAAGTACCAGCGATTGATTGGACATTGGTTTAATGACGTGTTTGTTGGTTTGGTGAAAGGACCATCATCGCCACCCTCCATACACTTGCCCAAACCAGTCTCTGAACCATCGTCACACCATCCACACCCAGGCAACGTGTGACAGTCATCACACGTCTTCATTCCCGCACAATTCACAACTTAACAGAAACAACGCAAATCAGTCGACGAAAGTTTACAAACAATGGCTTGATTTCAAGTTAGACACCCTGAGATTCTCCGAGGAGAATGCTGCCACTCAACATATCAACTAGACAAGTGAAATAATAGGGTAATCGATGTTTAGGAAGCAGGTTTCTTCTGACCTTCAAAGATTGAGTGTGGCTTTACAGAAAAGTTTCAAAGAAAGTTTCCAATTTTTATACTTAATCTATACTTGAGGCTAAAGCAAAGTAATGACTATATCAACTGCGTTTAATTGTCTCTTGAAAAAACAAACCATTCTTTGCACATAAACATGATATAGTGGGAGAACAGGTAAGTTTTGGTAGTGTCTGTTCTCATAGTACAGCTTATTTTTTTAAAACAAGAATTGTGTAAATATTGTTGTAGGTTGATAGAAGATTACTGGACTAGCAATAAAGAATTATTTTTGGATCATTTTAGTTACAAGCAGTCGTGATACATTAAACTGTGTTGTACTGTACATGTATTTGTGGACGTATAGTTACCCGAACACTGGCTCTGGACCCAGCCCCGGCACTGTCCAAAGGGAAAATTAACAGCATAGGCAGTGGTAGCTACACAACTGTTTCTCTGACTCGCACCACATGCAACGTCGTTTTGAGGTACAATCATCACACGAGGTCAAGTTGTGGCACAAGCGCTCCTGACAAACACCTGCCAGGCAATAAAAAACCGGGTTGTAAGGCCCTGATACTGGTGCAATACGCTGTTAGTTGCGTTTGCAATGGAAATAAACTTACACGAATATAGAGGTGGTTATGCTGCGAGCCTATCTTTGAATATTAAAGGATACAAGTCAGCCTCCGCCATTTTCCATTAATTTAGTAGTTTCACGGTGATTTCCTTTGTTTTGACATGCTCCAAAAAAAAAACAAAACACATGTATCACAGCCAAACTCTCGCAAAGGTGTGGCTTACTAGGGTCCGTATTTCTACATGTGAGTTTTTCTGGCTACCTAGAGTTAAATTAGTGAACACATGGAAAGAGAGTAATGTACTGTAATTATGCAATGTTTTTGGACACGAACTGGTGGTTTTCTGTAGGTTTCAAATAGTATCTCCAAAAGGCGATGATAACGGGAGGGCCCGGATTATAATTGTAATTAAGTGGACAAAATCTGTACCAGAGTAATTTTAAATATTTTACAGTCTTTTTTACATTTTTTTAAAAGCTAAATACATAAATAATTGCCTGAAATAACACCGAAAAATAATTTCCCACGGGAACGAGAGAAAAATAAATTTCAAAGTTCAGTGATTTTGTGGAAACACTGGCAAAATTCCATCATCAGTTTCATTTCACCAAAACTTTAAGCGTTTCATACGAAGTTTCAACATTCGTTTTTCGACGTTTGGTGTTGCTAGAAATGAATTGCTTGAGAAGATAATTAAAAGAGCCCTACAGAAGTTTGCAATACAATGTAAATAATCTTGGTACAAGATTTTTGTCCACTTGTTACTCCAACGTCTGGCGGATTCCGTCTTAA
>JAHPZR010030628.1:0-11131 GCA_019787425.1 Platygyra sinensis | reverse complement strand
GTTCGGCATTGTAATTCGCTAGGTACATAGGTGTGCAATCGGAAAAAAAGCAAACTGTAAAAGTAGTGTAAGAATTGTACTCTAAGGAAGTATTTTGTAGTTAGCAGTATAAGTAACATATCGTTAGTGGTATTGCAAGTAGTTTTTGTCTTGTTTTGTTGGTTGTGTCCTTTGAGTTGCAATTAAAAAAAAAATCGAATTTTCTGCGATATACAAAGTCGGTTTGCAATGTTAAAAAAAAAGAAAAATTAAGAAAAAAAATGTATGATCGAAATCCACACATAAGAGCTAACTAAGCTGGGAAAAATGTATTTAGAAAAAACGAAAGAAGAAAGATGAGTAAGACAGTGATTGACAGGAAATGCAAATGACTAGCACGAGGAGGATTGTCTACAGACACCGCAATCCTCAGATAGTGCTTGAACCCAGTCCACGCGCTACAGAGTCCAACGCATTAACCATTAGGGGTTTCAAGATTGTGACCAAGCGATTGCGCGTTCTCGACCTTCGGCTCCTTCAAGCTGCCCTCTACAAAGGTGACCTTAATACAGATAATTGAATCTTGAAACCTTTTATTTTCGAAGACATTCAGTGCGTCACTTTCCATACCTGTTGTGAGACCCACTTTGGAATATTACCATCTAGGGCGCGCTCAGCCTGAGTGCTGCTTGGTAACTGGGTAAACAGCTGCCATTCATCGCGCGAGACGGAGCCGCTGTTCATCACTTTCTCCACGGCCAGTAAAAATGCAAACACGTGATTATCACCTGAAACAACACAAGAACTCTGATGAAGCCTTTTATCCAAACTAGGGTCTTCCGGATTATGCTCGAAAAATAGAGTATTATGCTCAAAATTATGCCGGCATAATCCTGCAGACCCTAATCCAAATACTTAAGGGGGTTGGGATGGGAATATGTGCGTGATCAACCCACATTACGTCTCCCTGGGAACCACGATTAGAGCCAGGTCAGGAAAGGAGGTCTTTCTGTAAACTCTATTCACTATCATGCTAGGCTTGGCACTTCTACTCGTCCATTAAGACTAATAAGTGTTCAACAAATTGTCGTTCTTGGTTAACGAAAAATATCACTGAGATCCGACAGCTTTTAATGGTGTTAACTCAGCCGTGTTATAATTTTTTCATATTCCCTGACTTTTCTTTAAATTATCATTTTTCACTGACTCAAAATAAAATTCCCTGACCTTGAAGAATTTTTTTCCCTGACCATTTCCCAACCTATGGGAACCCTAAAATGAAGACAAGCTATCGTAATTATACTTCCACAATTTTCTGCAGCAAAAAAAAAAGACAAACAAAACAAAAAAGAAACGATATTAATAAGGCACAGAACAGGTAACTACTTACTTTGAAACAAAGTCCAAGACGTGCGCTCGAATATTTTCCTGGACAAAGCGGTGACCAGTTCTGCTGCCCTGGCAGCTGGTGAACCGCTGCTCTTCTTGCCTCGGTTCCTTTCAGCAACAGTGTCGTGAAAGAGCTACATGAAGGCTTCCAGTGGAAAGCGATAGTACGGGTGCAGCTTCTGCAGTTCACACATCACCGAGAATAGCAACGCGCCATGTTGGGCCACAGGAAGAAAATCATTCTGCTTCGTTAAAAGCTCTGTTTCCATCGTCTGAGCAAGAAAACAGAGTGGGTTTGAATCGAGTGTCGCAATTGCAGTAATTGCACTGGCTAATCAAAGGACACAAAGAGCCAACGAACCAATCATGCACCGAGCCAGAAGTAGCTGACGCGAAGCGCGAAAAAAAACAAAGAGTGCAAGCGAGTTGCGGTTGGTTTTGCTTTACGTCTGATTGGACGACAAAATGGCGCGAGTGTTTTGAGGTCAATCGTGTAGCATGCAAAGCTGAAACCAATTCATTTTCGACATTCTAGTCAAAACTGTCTAACATAGCTGAGTTGTCATAGTATTTAATTACGATATTTGAAGAGCAAGGCACATCAGTCCTGGCTCGTTTTCATGCAGGTCCTATATCCTGGTCCAATTGAAACTTGAAAATGTTGGTTTCTGTGGAGGAAGCAAAAGAAAAAAAAAGAAAGGGTACCCGAAGAAAAACCTTCGGGGCAGGGGCCACCGTTCTTGAAAGTTCCGGCCGACAGTAACTTTACGGTCCTGAATCCAAGTTTTAAAATCTAAATCTACGGATTATTGGTATAGATTTAGCTCAAAAACCAGTCCATTCTTTTTCGATTCCTGAAGGGTTAATTGTTTGAATTTTGGCACTATATTTTGAATGTGAACACGGCAAACAAAAGCAGCTTTTCGGGACTGGTTACTACAGGGACTTTCGAGTTATGATACTAAGACGAAATCGAACGCAGATCACATTGGCGAAAAGCGAGTGATCTCAGCACCACTTGATCCCCACTCCTTCGAGCCTTCCGTGTGCCATCAAATGCACGAATAGGATGACAGCAAGCGAAAAAAGGTTGAAACAAGGACAAATAAACTCACGTCAGCTTCACTGCATCTTTCTTCTGCCATGGATATGGCATCTTTACTCTTAATTACAGAATCCAACATGGAAATGTCTTTTAACAGAGGACCACTGAGGCTAAGAACCTTCTCAAGGATAAACTCCTGAGGAATAAAAACACAAGAATATCGTAAAAATTAAAGAGAAATAAAATAAATGAAGGATGGTGATAACAATTCATAGAGTGTTGTAAGGGAAGAAAAACATAGTTTGGTCATTTTCAAATATCTTTCAAGCGCTTAAGTACTATTCGAGGCAATTGCGAAATAAAGATCGTGAAGAAAAAAAATTTTTCAGTGCTCTTTTGTCCACTGTTTTTCATCGACAGCATCGCTCAGTAGTTTCTAAGGGAAAAAAAAAATCAAACAAACAAAGAAACAAACAAAAGAAAACAAAATGCCAAGCCGTCACGCCTACATTTCCGCTGAGCTTCCAGCAACTAGTGTTCCAATGGCTGATAAAATAAGAGTTGCAATTAAGGCTAATACAATCGCAGGATTTGCGTCAGAAAACCACTTGGTTTCGCCAAATGGACTTTTGTTTTCACCTTAATGCAAATCTTGCGAAAAGTAGATGGCTGAAAACAATATGCTGTCATTAACAGTACCTTAGCATGATCAATCTGTTGTTTGTGAAGGCCAACATCCCTTTCAATCGATCTTAACTGTCCATCAAACTCGGGTCTCTCAAGCCGCAACGTATCCGCCAGCACCATGTCACAGATTCCCTCTCGGCTCACGTCCATGCTGACGGTGCAAGTCTTGGAAAACGGCAGAGGACACTGTCCCTCTCCGGGAATGAAGAGAGGCATAGAGGAACTGAGGTATAGGCGGAATGAAGGGTTGTAATCCACGGCAGTCTTGCCTATAGTCACTTGGAGGATTCCGTCTGAGTTGGTGAACGTTTGTCGAGAAAGAACCAACTCCAGTTTTTTGTCCCAACGTCTTCTTTCAACGTGGGTCACTGACCAGTAGCACTAACCCTTTCCTGACAGCGGCGCGAACTTTACTGACTGAAACAAAGAAAGTGGCAGGTTTTGAGATAAAGCAATCACAACATCTTCAAACGGAAAGAAGCACCGTAATTATGATAATTGAATGGCCCACCAACTCCCTGAACCTGAGTCCATGCTTAAAACGCATTTCCTTGCAAAAAAAACAAACAAACAAACAAACAAAAAACAAAAACAAAACAAGACAAAAACAAACTCAACTCGTTTTTCTCTTCATTATTCACTTAAACGAAAGGGACTTTTAAAGTCAAAATAGGAAAACCAGTAATAACCAAACAAAACAGATAAAAACACCGACTTGAACGTGACAAATACATGCAATGCGAGCAACATGGCCACCGCCATTCAACAATCGATCGTGCAAACGTACCGTACTTTCGGTCTCACTGCATTCTTCAATTTGAAAAAGTACATGACAACGAAATCCTTACTGACCTCTATAGACGAATCCACTTTGTATTCATCCGCTTTTTTCCCTGCTAGGGAAACTAAAGATCTGTACGTATCGCTTTCGGATCGATGGTTGCAGTCGGGCGCAAAGCATTGGACCATTACAATCGTTTTAACCGCGTTTTCTTTCAGTTTTAAAACTACAGGGCTTCTACTGTTAGCAAAAACATAAATAAACCTTATTGTAACTCTCCTTTTGCTTTTCTAAACGATAATTACCCACTTGACCTCTTCTACACAAAGGTTACAAGAGGGACGCATTCTTTGTTTAGAACTGAATTTTTTAGCGCCATGGCAACGTGACGCCACACTTTAGAACTCTATTTGTTAAATCGATCAGTGGGAGCGCGCTTAGTATTTCCTATTTTATAATTGATTATCTATTAGAATGCCCTCTGTTTTTGTCCTTTGGTAGATCGACGGCTCTCCTCAGCCGGGACCTTCTGGTCCAACACCAGTGATGAATCTGAGTGAAGGACGAATTCTTGTCGTGCAAGCTGACGATCCTGAGTTAGGTAAATCCTTGATCAATACATGGGAATGTCTAGCTTTTGCTTCTTTTCTTTTCTTTTCTTTTTTTTTTTTTACTTTGAATCAAGTCACGTTCTTTTGATTAACGCGAGGCGTCGTTGTCGATAGAAAAATGAAAAGCAGGAAGTCTCTAAGTTCGATTCCAGCAATGTTACAGCTGGTGTTGCGGATGTTGAGTAGATATTGACCAAAGTAGCTGTAAACTCCGGTTTAGTAAGTTTTATCAGCGGGGAACTCTAAGGGATACATTGTTAGGGATCTTGCCCAAGCAGCGATCTAACTCAAGAGAAAAACGAGTTGAGTTTGTTTTTGTCTTGTTTTGTTTTTGTTTTTTGTTTGTTTGTTTGTTTGTTTTTTTTGCAAGGAAATGCGTTTTAAGCATGGACTCAGGTTCAGGGAGTTGGTGGGCCATTCAATTATCATAATTACGGTGCTTCTTTCCGTTTGAAGATGTTGTGATTGCTTTATCTCAAAACCTGCCACTTTCTTTGTTTCAGTCAGTAAAGTTCGCGCCGCTGTCAGGAAAGGGTTAGTGCTACTGGTCAGTGACCCACGTTGAAAGAAGACGTTGGGACAAAAAACTGGAGTTGGTTCTTTCTCGACAAACGTTCACCAACTCAGACGGAATCCTCCAAGTGACTATAGGCAAGACTGCCGTGGATTACAACCCTTCATTCCGCCTATACCTCAGTTCCTCTATGCCTCTCTTCATTCCCGGAGAGGGACAGTGTCCTCTGCCGTTTTCCAAGACTTGCACCGTCAGCATGGACGTGAGCCGAGAGGGAATCTGTGACATGGTGCTGGCGGATACGTTGCGGCTTGAGAGACCCGAGTTTGATGGACAGTTAAGATCGATTGAAAGGGATGTTGGCCTTCACAAACAACAGATTGATCATGCTAAGGTACTGTTAATGACAGCATATTGTTTTCAGCCATCTACTTTTCGCAAGATTTGCATTAAGGTGAAAACAAAAGTCCATTTGGCGAAACCAAGTGGTTTTCTGACGCAAATCCTGCGATTGTATTAGCCTTAATTGCAACTCTTATTTTATCAGCCATTGGAACACTAGTTGCTGGAAGCTCAGCGGAAATGTAGGCGTGACGGCTTGGCATTTTGTTTTCTTTTGTTTGTTTCTTTGTTTGTTTGATTTTTTTTTTCCCTTAGAAACTACTGAGCGATGCTGTCGATGAAAAACAGTGGACAAAAGAGCACTGAAAAATTTTTTTTCTTCACGATCTTTATTTCGCAATTGCCTCGAATAGTACTTAAGCGCTTGAAAGATATTTGAAAATGACCAAACTATGTTTTTCTTCCCTTACAACACTCTATGAATTGTTATCACCATCCTTCATTTATTTTATTTCTCTTTAATTTTTACGATATTCTTGTGTTTTTATTCCTCAGGAGTTTATCCTTGAGAAGGTTCTTAGCCTCAGTGGTCCTCTGTTAAAAGACATTTCCATGTTGGATTCTGTAATTAAGAGTAAAGATGCCATATCCATGGCAGAAGAAAGATGCAGTGAAGCTGACGTGAGTTTATTTGTCCTTGTTTCAACCTTTTTTCGCTTGCTGTCATCCTATTCGTGCATTTGATGGCACACGGAAGGCTCGAAGGAGTGGGGATCAAGTGGTGCTGAGATCACTCGCTTTTCGCCAATGTGATCTGCGTTCGATTTCGTCTTAGTATCATAACTCGAAAGTCCCTGTAGTAACCAGTCCCGAAAAGCTGCTTTTGTTTGCCGTGTTCACATTCAAAATATAGTGCCAAAATTCAAACAATTAACCCTTCAGGAATCGAAAAAGAATGGACTGGTTTTTGAGCTAAATCTATACCAATAATCCGTAGATTTAGATTTTAAAACTTGGATTCAGGACCGTAAAGTTACTGTCGGCCGGAACTTTCAAGAACGGTGGCCCCTGCCCCGAAGGTTTTTCTTCGGGTACCCTTTCTTTTTTTTTTCTTTTGCTTCCTCCACAGAAACCAACATTTTCAAGTTTCAATTGGACCAGGATATAGGACCTGCATGAAAACGAGCCAGGACTGATGTGCCTTGCTCTTCAAATATCGTAATTAAATACTATGACAACTCAGCTATGTTAGACAGTTTTGACTAGAATGTCGAAAATGAATTGGTTTCAGCTTTGCATGCTACACGATTGACCTCAAAACACTCGCGCCATTTTGTCGTCCAATCAGACGTAAAGCAAAACCAACCGCAACTCGCTTGCACTCTTTGTTTTTTTTCGCGCTTCGCGTCAGCTACTTCTGGCTCGGTGCATGATTGGTTCGTTGGCTCTTTGTGTCCTTTGATTAGCCAGTGCAATTACTGCAATTGCGACACTCGATTCAAACCCACTCTGTTTTCTTGCTCAGACGATGGAAACAGAGCTTTTAACGAAGCAGAATGATTTTCTTCCTGTGGCCCAACATGGCGCGTTGCTATTCTCGGTGATGTGTGAACTGCAGAAGCTGCACCCGTACTATCGCTTTCCACTGGAAGCCTTCATGTAGCTCTTTCACGACACTGTTGCTGAAAGGAACCGAGGCAAGAAGAGCAGCGGTTCACCAGCTGCCAGGGCAGCAGAACTGGTCACCGCTTTGTCCAGGAAAATATTCGAGCGCACGTCTTGGACTTTGTTTCAAAGTAAGTAGTTACCTGTTCTGTGCCTTATTAATATCGTTTCTTTTTTGTTTTGTTTGTCTTTTTTTTTTGCTGCAGAAAATTGTGGAAGTATAATTACGATAGCTTGTCTTCATTTTAGGGTTCCCATAGGTTGGGAAATGGTCAGGGAAAAAAATTCTTCAAGGTCAGGGAATTTTATTTTGAGTCAGTGAAAAATGATAATTTAAAGAAAAGTCAGGGAATATGAAAAAATTATAACACGGCTGAGTTAACACCATTAAAAGCTGTCGGATCTCAGTGATATTTTTCGTTAACCAAGAACGACAATTTGTTGAACACTTATTAGTCTTAATGGACGAGTAGAAGTGCCAAGCCTAGCATGATAGTGAATAGAGTTTACAGAAAGACCTCCTTTCCTGACCTGGCTCTAATCGTGGTTCCCAGGGAGACGTAATGTGGGTTGATCACGCACATATTCCCATCCCAACCCCCTTAAGTATTTGGATTAGGGTCTGCAGGATTATGCCGGCATAATTTTGAGCATAATACTCTATTTTTCGAGCATAATCCGGAAGACCCTAGTTTGGATAAAAGGCTTCATCAGAGTTCTTGTGTTGTTTCAGGTGATAATCACGTGTTTGCATTTTTACTGGCCGTGGAGAAAGTGATGAACAGCGGCTCCGTCTCGCGCGATGAATGGCAGCTGTTTACCCAGTTACCAAGCAGCACTCAGGCTGAGCGCGCCCTAGATGGTAATATTCCAAAGTGGGTCTCACAACAGGTATGGAAAGTGACGCACTGAATGTCTTCGAAAATAAAAGGTTTCAAGATTCAATTATCTGTATTAAGGTCACCTTTGTAGAGGGCAGCTTGAAGGAGCCGAAGGTCGAGAACGCGCAATCGCTTGGTCACAATCTTGAAACCCCTAATGGTTAATGCGTTGGACTCTGTAGCGCGTGGACTGGGTTCAAGCACTATCTGAGGATTGCGGTGTCTGTAGACAATCCTCCTCGTGCTAGTCATTTGCATTTCCTGTCAATCACTGTCTTACTCATCTTTCTTCTTTCGTTTTTTCTAAATACATTTTTCCCAGCTTAGTTAGCTCTTATGTGTGGATTTCGATCATACATTTTTTTTCTTAATTTTTCTTTTTTTTTAACATTGCAAACCGACTTTGTATATCGCAGAAAATTCGATTTTTTTTTTAATTGCAACTCAAAGGACACAACCAACAAAACAAGACAAAAACTACTTGCAATACCACTAACGATATGTTACTTATACTGCTAACTACAAAATACTTCCTTAGAGTACAATTCTTACACTACTTTTACAGTTTGCTTTTTTTCCGATTGCACACCTATGTACCTAGCGAATTACAATGCCGAACAGGTTTCCACTTAGCCTCTAGCATCTTACTATTATTGTACTTAGCAGCAATGTGACATTCAGTTTAATATTTTCTCTAACTAGTTCCTTATAGGAAGAGAAAAAGGAAAGACTCTCATTCCTACGGCAGTTCCATAAAAGCAGCTTCCCTAAAACAATTAAGTAGTTAAACAGAGGACATTTAGTATCTGCGACACCGGGTAAAATAGTCTTTAACTCGAGTTTCCTTTGTTCTTTGGCTATAGCGAACCAATAAGATTGAAATTCTTCCCAAAATACACGAGAGTAAACACAGTAAAAGAATAAATGATCTATTTCGTATTTAGTTTGGACAAAATCTCGCCCTAGCTGTGGGTTCTAGCTGTTAGCTCCCTAGTTTATCATTTAAGTTATCGCTCTTTAGTGGTATTGCAAGTAGTTTTTGTCTTGTTTTGTTGGTGGTGTCCTTTGAGTTGCAATTAAAAAAAAAATCGAATTTTCTGCGATATACAAAGTCGGTTTGCAATGTTAAAAAAAAAGAAAAAATTAAGAAAAAAAAATGTATGATCGAAATCCACACACAAGAGCTAACTAAGCTGGGAAAAAATGTATTTAGAAAAAACGAAAGAAGAAAGATGAGTAAGACAGTGATTGACAGGAAATGCAAATGACTAGCACGAGGAGGATTGTCTACAGACACCGCAATCCTCAGATAGTGCTTGAACCCAGTCCACGCGCTACAGAGTCCAACGCATTAACCATTAGGGGTTTCAAGATTGTGACCAAGCGATTGCGCGTTCTCGACCTTCGGCTCCTTCAAGCTGCCCTCTACAAAGGTGACCTTAATACAGATAACTGAATCTTGAAACCTTTTATTTTCGAAGACATTCAGTGCGTCACTTTCCATACCTGTTGTGAGACCCACTTTGGAATATTACCATCTAGGGCGCGCTCAGCCTGAGTGCTGCTTGGTAACTGGGTAAACAGCTGCCATTCATCGCGCGAGACGGAGCCGCTGTTCATCACTTTCTCCACGGCCAGTAAAAATGCAAACACGTGATTATCACCTGAAACAACACAAGAACTCTGATGAAGCCTTTTATCCAAACTAGGGTCTTCCGGATTATGCTCGAAAAATAGAGTATTATGCTCAAAATTATGCCGGCATAATCCTGCAGACCCTAATCCAAATACTTAAGGGGGTTGGGATGGGAATATGTGCGTGATCAACCCACATTACGTCTCCCTGGGAACCACGATAAGAGCCAGGTCAGGAAAGGAGGTCTTTCTGTAAACTCTATTCACTATCATGCTAGGCTTGGCACTTCTACTCGTCCATTAAGACTAATAAGTGTTCAACAAATTGTCGTTCTTGGTTAACGAAAAATATCACAGAGATCCGACAGCTTTCAATGGTGTTAACTCAGCCGTGTTATAATTTTTTCACATTCCCTGACTCTTCTTTAAATTATCAATTTCACTGACTCAAAATAAATTCCCTGACCTTGAAGATTTTTTTTCCCTGACCATTTCCCAACCTATGGGAACCCTAAAATGAAGACAAGCTATCGTAATTATACTTCCACAATTTTACTGCAGCAAAAAAAAAAAGACAAAACAAAACCAAAAAAAAAAGAAAAAACGATATTAATAAGGCACAGAACAGGTAACTACTTACTTTGAAACAAAGTCCAAGACGTGCGCTCGAATATTTTCCTGGACAAAGCGGTGACGAGTTCTGCTGCCCTGGCAGCAGGTGAACCGCTGCTCTTCTTGCCTCGGTTCCTTTCAGCAACAGTGTCGTGAAAGAGCTGCACGAAGGCGTCCAGTGGAAAGCGATAGTACGGGTGCAGCTTCTGCAGTTCACACATCACCGAGAATAGCAACGCGCCATGTTGGGCCACAGGAAGAAAATCATTCTGCTTCGTTAAAAGCTCTGTTTTCATCGTCTGAGCAAGAAAACAGAGTGGGTTTGAATCGAGTGTCGCAATTGCAGTAATTGCACTGGCTAATCAAAGGACACAAAGAGCCAACGAACCAATCATGCACCGAGCCAGAAGTAGCTGACGCGAAGCGCGAAAAAAAACAAAGAGTGCAAGCGAGTTGCGGTTGGTTTTGCTTTACGTCTGATTGGACGACAAAATGGCGCGAGTGTTTTGAGGTCAATCGTGTAGCATGCAAAGCTGAAACCAATTCATTTTCGACATTCTAGTCAAAGCTGTCTAACATAGCTGAGTTGTCATAGTATTTAATTACGATATTTGAAGAGCAAGGCACATCAGTCCTGGCTCGTTTTCATGCAGGTTCTCTATCCTAGCCCAATTGAAACTTGAAAATGTTGGTTTTTGTGGAGGAAGCAAAAAAAAAAAAACACCAGGGTACCCGAAGAAAAACCTTCGGGGCATAACAGGGGCACTATATTTTGAATGTGAACACGGCAAACAAAAGCAGCTTTTCGGGACCGGTTACTACAGGGACTTTAGAGTTACGATACTAGGACGAAATCGAACGCAGATCACATTGGCGAAAAGCGAATGATCTCAGCACCACTTGATCCACACTCCTTCGAGCCTTCCGTGCGCCATCAAATGCACGAATAGGATGACAGCAAGCGAAAAAAGGTTAAAACAAGGACAAATA